>JAEHOD010000017.1:600000-870000 GCA_016834595.1 Chlamydomonas schloesseri
GGGCAGCGGCGGGAATTGTGAAGGCGGCGGGAAGAGGGGTGGCGGCAGGCGAGGGGGCATCGGCGGTGTTGCGGCGGCGCTGGCATGGACGCTGGGGTTGCCGGGCGTGTTGAAGCCGAGGACCTGGACGGCGGATAGCCCGGCGGCAGAGCTGAGCGCGGCGTACGGGGGCCGGAGGTGGGGTGGGAGGAGCAGGCGTGCAGGTGCGGACTCTACGGGCTGGTAGGGATGGAGGGGACCATCACCGTCACCGGCGGTAGGCAGCGTGGCAGGGGACTGGCGTAGGCGGCCGGACGCGCGTGCAGCGGCAGCGACTGTTCGCGCCGCCGCGAGGGCGTCGGCAAATGGGGCGGAGGCGACGTGGGACGGTAGGGGCGAGGTGGGGAAGGCGCCGGAGGGGGAGAAGGGGAAGAGTGGGGCGGCGGCGGTGGCGGCGGGGGCGGGGGCGGTCGCCAGCGCGGCGCGGGCCGGGGCGAAGACGGCCGGGGCGGCAGCGAAGTGGGGGCGGGCTGGGACGGTGGCGGCTGGGGGTGGGGCCTGGGCGGTGAAGCTGGAGGATAGGGAGAAATGGAAGGGTTGGGCGGCGGCAGCGGCGGCGTGGGCGGGCACCAAGGCGGGGCGGGCCGGGGCAGAGCCGGCAGGGGCGGCGGCGAGGTGGGGGCGGGCGGGGATGGCGGCGGCGGGTTGTGTAGGCTGGGTGGCGAAGGCGGCGGATGGGGGAAGGAGGTGGAGGAATAGGGTGGTGGCGGTGGCGGTGGCGGCGCGGGCAAGTGCCAAAGCGGGGTGGGCCGAGGCGAAGATGGCCGGGGCGGCGGCGAGGCGGGGGCGGGGGCGGGCGGGGACGGCGGCGGCACAGGGTGGTAGGGCACAGTGGTAGGGGCTGGGTGGCGGGGGCGGCGGACGGGGGGAAAGTTTTGAAGACGGTGGACGGGAAGAAAGCACAGGACGGCACAGGCGTGGGCTTTGTGCAAGGCTACTGGAATGGCCATGGGGGCGCAGCCGTGGGGAAGCGTGGCCCAATTATTCCTTGTTCGCCTTCCAGCATGCGTACCTGTGGCTGGTGCGGCCGCCTGCTGGAGTCTCAGCCGGCGGGCAGCTTGCTTTGTCAGCCATGGGCTTCGGGCGCATAGGCATGTTGATGGCTGGCAGGCGATTGCCTGAAGCCGCCGTCATCCCATCTGCACGCGTGCTTGCATCTGGTTTGGAGAGCCTCGCTGTGTCTTAGATACTGCTGCCAGCCTTCGCCAGGTTGGGCGTGCGCAGGAGGGGGTGGATTGAGGTTCCCCCCTGGGCACGTATTCCTTGCGCACGGGGCTGGGGACAGCACAGACGTTGTGCTGCCGGGTGATGCTAATGTGCCGCCGCCGTCGCGCGCCGCGATGGCGTGTGGTTTGGCACCTGATTGCACCTGATTGCCCCTGGAGGTGTGTGCATGGGCAGGGTTTGGGACGCCGGGCTGCAGCCTGGTGCCCAGTTGCCCACAGCCTTGTAGTGTGCTGCTTGGGCTGTTCTCACGCACAGACTAGCGGCTCAATGCAGCTGAAAGGGGTCGGCAGCAGGGATGGCGGCTGGCTGCCATCTTTGTAGCAATGGCCCTCTCCGCGCCATGACGGTGCTTACACTGTCCCCTTCTTGTAACCATACGCAAGGGTTGTCCCCTTTGTAATTCCGCAACCACACGCAATTGGTTAGCCTGTGCTGGTGTTGATGAGTGCTGCGGAACTCCAGACTCCACGATACTCCCGTGCTCAGACTGTGGCAAAAAATGCAAATGGCGGAGATCCGGCGGGTTCTGGCTTGGCTGCGAGCCCGGGACTCGTAGCTGTTCACCGGGGGTGTTCACAGAGCCACACGGGAGGGGAGCGTAGGGCACGGCACGCACCGACAGCGCTGCAGCAGTTCCCGCCAGTTTATGGGCTATGATTACTTTCCACTCCAACGAGGCAGTGACCAGCTTTCGCACACGCCTGCGTGGCGAAATACACGACTTTTCCCTGATACAAAACCGATGCCGGAGTGAGGCGAAAGTAGCGAATATCTGCTCCCCTTTTTCACATTATTGCTTTAAACCGCACATTCTATTATCTGATAGTAACTTAACGACGGTCAACCATCACAAGTCGATTCCGGTTCTGAGCAACCTGAGCGAAGCTCCAGGCATACTTTGTTTATTAACGTTTGCGCATTGACTTATTGAAACGGACTATCATCTTTCCTCAAGAAGCTATGATGGTAACGCAGTCAGTCCAACTGCGGTTGCCGCTGACAGGGCGCTAAGTGATAGACAGAAGCATGCGGATATGTTGTGCTTGTCAGGGCTCCTTGCCCTCCTGCTATGGCTTGCCGCGAACTGCTTCATGGCCTGTGGCCAGTTGCTCCCGCCTGCACCAGACGGGGCCCAGGTAGCTGCGGTGGACTGTTCCAGCTGTGATATCACTATTAGCCCGGTGTGCGCAGCCGGAAGGCTTACAGTAGTGAATGGCTGTCTCGCCCAATGTCAAGGGCTCCTGGACTTCGTGGACGGGGCGTGCAACAGTAAGTGCTAATAACGGTGCCGCTAGTGAACATATGATTACAGCTTCAATCTTTCCGTATGTTCGCAGCCGACCCACTGTTCCAGGCGCTCGCTGCAGCAGCCCCGCCGAGTCTCCCGCCACCAGACACACCACTGCTTTCGCCATCAATTGGTCCTGCCGAAGCGCCTGGCACGGTGGCGGAAAATGTTAGTAACGTAGGAGGTCTAAGCCTGCCATTCCCGCAGCCCCCGGGCCCGCCAGAGCAACCGCAGCAAGCCGCGCCGCAGCAGGCAGCGGACGCCGTTGTTGAGCAGGGCAGCATTGTAGACCCGGAGGTGGTGGCGCGCTACTGGCCAGAGGGTTTTGTCTACCTGGGCTCAGCAGCAGGACTTAAGGTGCAAGGGGTGCCCAGCACGGACTTGGCCGACGAGGGACGCCGCAGGGCGACGCAGGAGTGAGTGCGGCGCGCGTACATGTAGCGCTACACGCGTGTGGGTAGCAGACAGACTGCATTTCACCCTTGGTATGCGCATATGGGGTGTGCTGTGCACGTGTATAGCCCCCATGTGGCATGGCATGATGTACGCGGACCTCCCTTAACAGAGCCTGCTGAGTCCCGTGTCGTTCACTCTCCCACAGGCTGGTTGACTTCGAGCGTGTCTTCCGCTCGTTCCGTCTCCATGCGGATGGGTCTCTATACGCCGAGGCGGAGCCGTGGACGTTTGACGAAAGCGCGCTGCTGGACAGCGCACGGCAGGGCTCCATCTCGGATGAGGAGGTGCTGCGGAGGCGCGAGCGGCACCTCCTGTTGGAGCAGCAGCGGAAGCAGGCGCGGCGCCAGCAGCAGTCGGAGCGGCCGCATCAAGCTGCTGTGCAGCAGGATGTGGAGCAGCTACAGCGCGACCCCGGGGGGAACGACCCAGGTCTGGGGGAAGATCAGTGGCAGGCGCATCCCGCCACGCCGGCGGGAAGAGCCGCCGGCCGCCGCCGCGGCGCCCGGGCATTGTTACAGTATGAAGACAACCGGTACAACATCACGGACACGGGGTACTGGCCAAATAATGCCGTCGTGCAGATGTACTACCTCACAAACGGGACCACGACGCCGCCCTACACGACGTGCTCGGGCACGTGGGTGTCTGGGTATGACGTGCTGACAGCCGCGCATTGCGTGTACAACTGGGACAAAAGCACGGCCTACGCAAGCTATGTGGTGAGCTGCGGGAGGCGGGGGGCCTGGCGGGGGGCACTGCAGGGAGCCGACAGTGCCCAGGCTGAGGCTTGCACGCAAGCGATCTTGCATGTGGTTAAGGGTTTGTCAAGGGGTTGTGTCCTGCGATCCCCCGCCAACTGGCCACAACTTTCCATCCTACGTGTACGCTTTGCCTGTGCCACCGTGCAGATCCGACCGGCTATGTTTGGCACCACCTGGAACGGCACCTACAAAGCAGTGTTCACGACATGGTACCGCTCGGAATGGAGCAGCAGCAATTACGCAAGCAATGTCAACTATTTTGACATTGCTATGATCCGCGTTGACGCCAGTGACGCTGCATCAACCCTGCCGTACCCCTCTTACTTGGGGTACAAGTACGACTGCGACCAGGTGCGTGGGGCTCGCAGGCCAATGATGCGATGTGCGGCGCTCCTTGCGGGTCGGCTCTTCGTCTCTGAGTTCGAGCGTGCTCTTGTGCGCGGGCTGGCCATAAGCGTTGTAATCCTGCATGTGCGCAGACCATCTACTCGGCTTCGACATGCGGCTACCCCAATGACCGCCGGTTCGGCAACACCTCCACCAGCGAAGCTGGCGCAACGGCCTCATACTTTCAAACTTGCTGTGACTTCACGTTTCCCGGCACCCGCTGCCAGGCGGATTTCCAGGTGCGCTGCTGCAGGGACTGTGCACCGACGCTGTCTAGGCAGAGGCGCTCCCGGTTTCCAAAGCGCACTGGATATGCATGATCTACGGCTTGTTGCGTACTGGCTTCGCCATGCTACCTCCGGAGGCGAGGAGAAGGGGGGGGGGTAGCCATCCATAGGATGGTGTTTAATTAATAATGAAGTGCCGATGTCCAGAGGTACAGCGGGTACACGCAGCACTGGTCATATGGGGGGGTGATTCGGGGTTTCTCACCGAACAAGCGTGCATGTCTCGTACAGTGTTTGGGCTCTGACTTGTCAGCCCACATGGAGCGAGACTGTATCGCTAATGCCCCATGCTCTAATGCCCCATGCTTCCCCCGTCGCAGCCCTGGACGGCGTGCCTGTCGTACCCCGGCGCTTCCGGGAGCTCAGTGTTTGACCTGCTGGACTACAAGGCCATCGGTGTGATCAGCGCGAGGCTGACGGACTCCTCTTACTCAAAATGGACACCGATCACAGCGCAGCACTTCGCTGCGCTGGAGCGGTGGCGGTATCAGGGCGGCGCGGACACCAAGGCATCCGTGCCGCCCTCCCCGCCCAGCCTGCCTCCGCCTCCACCCTACAATGCCTTGCGCTACGCATGTGAGCGCTATGTGCAGCGCTGCTGCAACCTGTGGCCTTTGGTTGCATCAGCTGGATGGGCTCACTTTAAGCCCCGCGCCCGCCTGCCCATGCATGCGACACCTTGCATGCTTAGCTGTCATAATGCAACGGCCTACAGGCACAACCAGCGGCGCGGTGCGGCTTGTCAGCTCTGGCACGACGTCTGGGGCCGGGCGCGTGGAGATTTGCGCGGCCGACATCGGCGGAAAGCGTAAGCGGGAGTTGACGTAGGGATACTCTTCATAGCTGGTTGAAGTGGTATGCTGCCTCCTTAAGTTCGGTTCACAACTATTTTTTGCCAAGTAACACTAGTAACACCCACGCATGCGTACCTGCATGCATGCAGTGTGGTGGAGCAGCGTGTGCTCGCGCGCTTGGGGTTATCCGGAGGCGCAGGTGGTCTGTCGCCAACTGGGCTATGCGAACCCCAGCACCGCGCAGCCAACGCAAAAGGGCTACTTTGGGCCCGCGGGAGATGACCAGTATTTCTTCTTTGTAAGTGGGACTTGGCCGCATGGCATGTGTTTTGGGCTGAGGTGCTCGGCCTGCACCACGGACGTCAATCTCCATGCATGCACTGGCATACTCGCAGGTCACCAATGTAACGTGTGTGGGCACGGAGTCGACGGTGTCGGACTGCAAGCAGACGTCCTGGGGCAACCTGGACGCGTGCTCCAGCAAGGACATCGCGGGCGCGTTGTGCGTCGCACCGACTGGGTCTGGGAGTACCAGTGCAAGCGTGCTGACCAAGGCATACAGTACCGACTCTTGTGAGTATCGCATGGGGCTGCACCTGTATGTGTGGCTGCGCCCGGCATCGCACACGTGCGTGACGCGGCCCATACATGGCACACGTATGCGGAAGAGGTGCCTTGTGGAGCAAGCTCCCAAGTAATACTAACCCGCTCCGCCGCGGGCACTCTGCTCAAGGCCTGCATGGTTGGCGGGTTTTTATCTGTGCTCCGCACTTCCGCCGCCGACTCCGACAGGTGCCGACTGGGACACGCGTATCAACGGCACCCTGTTTGCGAACGGCACATGGGCGGGCCGCCTGGATGTCTGCATGAACAACGTGTGGGGCACGTGAGTAGTGTTATGATGATGTCCAGAATGAACAACGGGTCGCCCACGCACGCACTGGGAAAGCATTGCACCTTGACGCTTGGCGCGTTTGCCTTTTACGTACCTTTTCCACTGCGTACGCCTTGCCACAGCGTGTGTCGGCGACTGTGGGATGACAGCGACGCGGTCGTTGCGTGTCGCGCGCTGGGCTTCACGAATGGCACGGCCCTAAAGATTCCTGAGTACGACTTCTTCCGGACCAACGCCTGGGACATCGCGCAACCCAGCATGCCGATTTGGCTGGCAGACCTCAGCTGCACGTGAGTACCGAATTCCTGTAAGCTGTAAAACGAAGCTGCTGGTGGGCCCGGCTGCGGCGCGGCGGGCCGAAAATAGTTCTAAAATACAGTTTGCGAAGTGCAGGTGCACAACCTAGCAATAAAGGTCACGGATGCTGACCTGCACGCATGTGCATGCAGGGGTACCGAAACCGCCCTGTCCGCGTGCAACCAGCGCGTGCCAGTGGGCTACACCAACTGCACGCACGGCATGGACGCGGGCATTATATGTTCCAACGACGCCCTGGCCTCGCGGTACAACGACACAGCCGAGTGTGAGTGGCATGGGCAGGAGGACATGCATGACAGGTCGATCTTAAAAATGTCGCGGGGTTGAGTGCTTGATTGCAAGTAGTCCCGTCATGCATCACCTAGCCGACCAGCGACGCTGCACGCACAGGCACCATGCTTGGAGACATCCGCCTGGTCCCTGTCGGCGACACCCCGGGACCACTTGATGCCGGTGCCTCAGCGGTCGGTCGCGTGGAAATCTGCTACAACCGGCGCTGGGGCACCGTGTGCGCGGACAGCTATTGGAGCGCAGAGGACGCCGAGGTGCTATGCAGGTAAGCGCAGACCGTGCCGGGGTTTGGACGTGTATGTGTGCTTCATCGCACGTTGAGCCCAACCCATCCATGGCTGTATGGGTGACCTCCTTGGGCGTGCCGGCGAGACTGCGCTTGTTACCGCACGTACGTGCCCCAATGTGCAACCCCAGGCACCTCGGCTTCAACTACTTTTTTGTCAACAGCACCGCCGATACGGGGTCACTGCCTGTGTGGGCGTCGTATGCGCAATGTACCGGCAATGAGGACAAGTTCTTCAAGTGTCAGATGTGGGGCCTGCGAGAGGTGACAGACTGCACAAGCGGCACACGTGGCATGATTGCTTGCTCCAATACGCCCATGACGGCAGCACCGCCACCTGCCAGCCCATACGCATGTGAGTGGACCGGGCGTGGGCACGTGGCTGGGGACAGTGTATGCAAGCACCGCAGCAGGGTTCGCAATTGCGCAGCAAGCACGCTGGGCCGGAGTGATGACCCCATCAACCTTCTGCACGCAGGCACCACCACTGGAGCTCTCCGCCTGGCCCCAAACGACACCTCTACAAACACCACCATGTACAACGACACGGCGACTGGCATCGCGGGCGGCCGCCTGGAGTTTTGCTACAACGGCCAGTGGGGTACCCTATGCACGGTGAGCGGCGTGTCACACGCGCGGTGGGCTCGGCATGTGTTGATGATCTGGTCCTTGCGTGCCCAGGGGTTCCAGGTTTCCACAGATTTCGTTCAACTGCTGCGTGTTCATCCTCCTGTCAACAATGCCCACGTTTCCTGCTGCCTATGCAGGAGTATTGGTCGACAGCTGAAGCCCGTGTGGCATGCCGTCAGCTGGGTGGCGGACTTGAGTGGGGTGGCGTGGCCGCCAACGGCACGTACGGCTTCGCGCCGTCCAGTCAGCCCGTGTGGCTGTCCATCTCAAACTGCACCGGCAGCGAGACCTCGTTCGCCGAGTGCGCGCGCTACTCCAACTACAACTCCTCCAACATCAATACCACTACCTTGTACCCGGGACAACTCGGCGTCCTGTCGCTCGAGTCCACCCTGTACGGCGGCAAGACCGTGTGTCAGTCGCACCGTGCGGACTTGGGCATCTGGTGCTCCAAGACCTTCCTGTCGCCGCCGCCGCCGCCCACGCCGCCGCCACTACCTCCGATGCCCCCACCGCCAGCTGGAGACAGCTGTAAGTTACCGTATGAGGCCGGCACTGTATTTCAGAGCGCTCGCACAAGCTCTGCATTATGACTGCTGTACATACGTGTTACAATGTTGCTTTGTGCACATTGCCCATGACTACGCCATTGTCTCACCTATCTGGCATGCCCTCGCTCGCACTGCTGTGCTTGCCCAACAGGCACCTCAGTTGAAGAGGGCAATCTTCGGCTGGTGACCGGTAACGGCACGGGTTACGTGTACGGCAGCTCGAGTGGGCAGAGCCAGACCGGCTTTCTGCAGGTCTGCCACAGTGGCACTTGGGGGCGAGTCTGCATTGCGCGTTTCGGCACCGAGGAGGCACACGTTGCATGCCGGCAGCTGGGCTTTGCTGGCGGCATAAAGATGTCCTACACCTCTACCAACCCACCGTACCTGTGGGGCTCTGCCCAGATTGGCCCGGCCTGGCTGGACGGCCTCATCTGCAGCGGCACCGAGGCCATGCTCACCAACTGCTACTTCAAGGGCTGGGGAAACCTGGTGGACTCATGCCCGCTGCAACAGGGCGCGGAAATGAATACAGATTTGGTCGTGCAGTGCCTAATGTCCGTCAGCAGCCCGCCGCCGCCGTCACCCCCAGTCCCGCCAGTCGCCACATACGGCTGCGACACGCAAGGCGCAGTGCGCCTGGTGGACAAGACTGGGACTGTTGTGGACACGTCATCGGCCGCAACGGTGAGCAAGGAACGTGCCCATGCGCATAAAATGCTTAGGTCACAGCATGTACGCGCTGACCACCCTGCTGTCACACTCCATGCACTGTCACGTGCTTGCAGGTAGAGGGTGCGGTGCACGTGTGCCTCAACAGCTCGTGGAGCTACGTTTGCGACGTAAGTGGTTTGTGCCGGGCCAAGCCTCGGTCTACTCGGCGGCACTTGGTTGTTTGCATGGTACATGTGCGCTGCACCCTCGAGGCTGACTTGCTTAACGCTGCTTCCCACACGCGCCCGCAGTACCTCTTCAGCTCCAACTACGCCGCAACGGTGGTGTGCAAGCAGCTGGGCTTTGGCGGAGGCGCGCCCTACAGCTGGACACAGCTGGCAGCGCGCGGCTACAACAACTCGCGTGTGCAGCCAGCCGGCATGCCGCGGGGCCCAAGCTGGCTGCAGTTGTGCTATGGAGACGAGCCCACACTCCTGGACTGCGATCAGTGGGCGGCAAATGACGTCACCAACTGCGCCACGACCAACAGCGTCGCGGGCGTATCGTGCATGCGGCAAGCCCCGCCACCCTCGCCGCCATCTCCGCCACCGTCTCCTCCGTATTGGACCATGTCCACCTGCTCACGGAACTTTGATCTCCGTTTCACGGAGGGGCCCAACCCCTCGTCAGGCCGCTTGGAGGTCTGCTACAATGGTGAGCGGCGCCCGCACCTGCCTTGACATATTACGGTATTGCGCCCAGTCGCTCTAGGCGCGCTGCATCGACGCATGCGGTAACCAGCTATCCCCGTGGCTGCTCATTCCCTGTGCGTAGGTACCTGGGGCCTCATCTGTGCCCGTGGCTGGGACGACGCCATGTCCAACATTGTGTGCCGCCAGGCGCTCGGCAGCAGCTCCGCCGTCGGCGAGGCCATGATTGACTGGGATGGCGTGGCCTCAGGCACTTCCATTACGGCCATCTCGAATACCACAACACCCAATGGCACCTACCCACGTTTCACCTACCCGCCTGCCAACTACAGCTATCTTTTAGATGCCGGCTTCATCAGGCCCCTGTGCACCGGCAACGAGAACAAGCTGTCGGAGTGCGTGCCAGTGGAGGCGTTCGGCAAGGTCACCAGCACTTGTGGCCGCTTCTCCGAAGTGGGCGTGGTCTGCTTTGCCTCTGCCGACAACAAGGTCAAGGTGGCGGCTACAACCAGTGCCGATTCTCCATACAGCTGCGCGGGGACCGCCAACGGCACCGTGCGGCTGGTCAACGGGACATCGCCGGGCATGGGGCGTGTGGAGGTGCGTGAGGGCCTGCTGGTTCTACTGGTTCGTTGGGACGGCCAATATGCATTCTGTTATGCATGAGCCTAGCACTGAATAACCGAGCCCTGGCTTCTCTGGCTTCCCCTTGCCAAGCCTTGTTTGACTGTCTGTTTCTCACATGTAACGCTCCTGTCCTTCAGGTCTGCTTGGACGGGACTTGGGGTGTCATTTGCAGCACTGGCTGGAGTGCCAATGCTGCAGCTACGGTGTGCCGGCAGCTTGGCTACAGTACCGGCTACATCAATAACCTGATAACGACAAACTTGTTCAATATGGGGACCGGCTCACGCTTCGCCATTTGGGGAGTTCCGCCTTCAGACCAGAAGACGGCCATTCATAGAACCGCCTGTTCATCAACATCTTCGACCCACATTTTTAACTGTACCCTGAACGCCAACCTGGCTACGGTGACAGGCGCGTACTACTCGACGGGAAGCTACCTAACTGGATATTGTATTGCACCCGCGCGCGTGATCTGTGTGGGCCAAGGTTATTACCTTCCGCCGCCTTCCCCTCCCTCTCCTCCTTCGCCACCACCATCCCCACAACCGCCTAGCCCGCAACCGCCGAGTCCGCGACCGCCATCGCCAGAGCCACCAAGTCCGAGACCGCCAAGCCCACCGCCATCACCTCTACCTCCGAGCCCTGATCCCCCTAGCCCTAAACCTCCTCTTCCGCCAAGCCCCGAGCCGCCCAGTCCGACTCCCCCGAGTCCACCTCCGTCACCTTCCCCACCAAGCCCAGACCCGCCATCGCCTCTTCCACCAAGCCCAGCTCCGAACCCCGAGCCTCCAAGCCCAGAACCGCCCAGCCCCAACCCGCCCAGCCCCGCACCACCCAGCCCGGAGCCGCCATCCCCGTCGCCTCCCAGCCCGGAGCCGCCCAGTCCGGAGCCGCCCAGCCCCGCGCCCCCAGACCCGCCTAGCCCTGCGCCGCCTGGGCCTCCTTCGCCGGCGCCTCCCAGCCCGGCGCCTCCCAGCCCGGAGCCTCCCTCGCCGGAACCGCCCAGCCCACCTCCTAGCCCAGCGCCGCCGTCTCCGGCGCCTCCCAGCCCGGAGCCGCCCAGCCCGCCTCCGAGCCCTGCACCGCCGTCTCCGGCGCCTCCCAGCCCGCCGCCCAGTCCTGAGCCTCCGAGCCCGGATCCGCCCAGCCCTGCGCCGCCTAGCCCTGCGCCGCCTGGGCCTCCTTCGCCGGCGCCTCCCAGCCCGGAGCCGCCCAGCCCGCCTCCGAGCCCTGCACCGCCGTCTCCGGCGCCTCCCAGCCCGCCGCCCAGTCCGGAGCCGCCCAGTCCCGCGCCTCCTACCCCTGAGCCTCCGTCGCCTGCGCCGCCATCCCCGTCGCCTCCCAGCCCGGAGCCGCCCAGTCCCGCGCCGCCTAGCCCTGAGCCTCCGTCGCCTGCGCCCTCCCCGCTTCCTCCCAGCCCTGCGCCTCCGTCGCCTGCGCCGCCATCCCCGTCGCCTCCCAGCCCGGAGCCGCCCAGTCCGGAGCCGCCCAGCCCCGCGCCGCCTAGCCCTGAGCCTCCGTCGCCTGCGCCCTCCCCGCTTCCTCCCAGCCCTGTGCCTCCGTCGCCTGCGCCGGCCTCCCCGTCGCCTCCCAGCCCGGAGCCGCCCAGTCCGGAGCCGCCCAGCCCCGCGCCGCCTAGCCCTGAGCCTCCGTCGCCTGCGCCCTCCCCGCTTCCTCCCAGCCCGTCGCCTCCGTCGCCTGCGCCGCCATCCCCGTGGCCTCCCAGCCCGGAGCCGCCCAGTCCGGAGCCGCCCAGCCCCGCGCCGCCTAGCCCTGAGCCTCCGTCGCCTGCGCCCTCCCCGCTTCCTCCCAGCCCTGCGCCTCCGTCGCCTGCGCCGCCATCCCCGTCGCCTCCCAGCCCGGAGCCGCCCAGTCCGGAGCCGCCCAGCCCCGCGCCGCCTAGCCCTGAGCCTCCGTCGCCTGCGCCCTCCCCGCTTCCTCCCAGCCCGTCGCCTCCGTCGCCTGCGCCGCCCTCCCCGTCGCCTCCCAGCCCGGAGCCGCCCAGCCCCGCGCCGCCTGGCCCTGAGCCTCCGTCGCCTGCGCCCTCCCCGCTTCCTCCCAGCCCTGCGCCTCCGTCGCCTGCGCCGCCATCCCCGTTTCCTCCCAGCCCGGAGCCGCCCAGTCCGGAGCCGCCCAGCCCCGCGCCGCCTAGCCCTGAGCCTCCGTCGCCTGCGCCCTCCCCGCTTCCTCCCAGCCCTGCGCCTCCGTCACCTGCGCCGCCATCCCCGTCGCCTCCCAGCCCGGAGCCGCCCAGTCCGGAGCCGCCCAGCCCCGCGCCGCCTAGCCCTGAGCCTCCGTCGCCTGCGCCCTCCCCGCTTCCTCCCAGCCCGTCGCCTCCATCGCCTGCGCCGCCATCCCCGTCGCCTCCCAGCCCGGAGCCGCCCAGTCCGGAGCCGCCCAGCCCCGCGCCGCCTAGCCCTGAGCCTCCGTCGCCTGCGCCCTCCCCGCTTCCTCCCAGCCCTGTGCCTCCGTCGCCTGCGCCGGCCTCCCCGTCGCCTCCCAGCCCGGAGCCGCCCAGTCCGGAGCCGCCCAGCCCCGCGCCGCCTAGCCCTGAGCCTCCGTCGCCTGCGCCCTCCCCGCTTCCTCCCAGCCCTGTGCCTCCGTCGCCTGCGCCGGCCTCCCCGTCGCCTCCCAGCCCGGAGCCGCCCAGTCCGGAGCCGCCCAGCCCCGCGCCGCCTAGCCCTGAGCCTCCGTCGCCTGCGCCCTCCCCGCTTCCTCCCAGCCCGTCGCCTCCGTCGCCTGCGCCGGCCTCCCCGTCGCCTCCCAGCCCGGAGCCGCCCAGTCCGGAGCCGCCCAGCCCCGCGCCGCCTAGCCCTGAGCCTCCGTCGCCTGCGCCCTCCCCGCTTCCTCCCAGCCCGTCGCCTCCGTCGCCTGCGCCGCCCTCCCCGTCGCCTCCCAGCCCGGAGCCGCCCAGTCCGGAGCCGCCCAGCCCCGCGCCGCCTAGCCCTGAGCCTCCGTCGCCTGCGCCCTCCCCGCTTCCTCCCAGCCCTGTGCCTCCGTCGCCTGCGCCGGCCTCCCCGTCGCCTCCCAGCCCGGAGCCGCCCAGTCCGGAGCCGCCCAGCCCCGCGCCGCCTAGCCCTGAGCCTCCGTCGCCTGCGCCCTCCCCGCTTCCTCCCAGCCCTGTGCCTCCGTCGCCTGCGCCGGCCTCCCCGTCGCCTCCCAGCCCGGAGCCGCCCAGTCCGGAGCCGCCCAGCCCCGCGCCGCCTAGCCCTGAGCCTCCGTCGCCTGCGCCCTCCCCGCTTCCTCCCAGCCCGTCGCCTCCGTCGCCTGCGCCGCCCTCCCCGTGGCCTCCCAGCCCGGAGCCGCCCAGTCCGGAGCCGCCCAGCCCCGCGCCGCCTAGCCCTGAGCCTCCGTCGCCTGCGCCCTCCCCGCTTCCTCCCAGCCCTGCGCCTCCGTCGCCTGCGCCGCCATCCCCGTCGCCTCCCAGCCCGGAGCCGCCCAGTCCGGAGCCGCCCAGCCCCGCGCCGCCTAGCCCTGAGCCTCCGTCGCCTGCGCCCTCCCCGCTTCCTCCCAGCCCTGTGCCTCCGTCGCCTGCGCCGGCCTCCCCGTCGCCTCCCAGCCCGGAGCCGCCCAGTCCGGAGCCGCCCAGCCCCGCGCCGCCTAGCCCTGAGCCTCCGTCGCCTGCGCCCTCCCCGCTTCCTCCCAGCCCGTCGCCTCCGTCGCCTGCGCCGCCATCCCCGTGGCCTCCCAGCCCGGAGCCGCCCAGTCCGGAACCGCCCAGCCCTGCTCCGCCTAGCCCTGAGCCTCCGTCGCCTGCGCCCTCCCCGCTTCCTCCCAGCCCTGCGCCTCCGTCGCCTGCGCCGCCATCCCCGTCGCCTCCCAGCCCGGAGCCGCCCAGTCCGGAGCCGCCCAGCCCCGCGCCGCCTAGCCCTGAGCCTCCGTCGCCTGCGCCCTCCCCGCTTCCTCCCAGCCCATCGCCTCCGTCGCCTGCGCCGCCATCCCCGTCGCCTCCCAGCCCGGAGCCGCCCAGTCCGGAGCCGCCCAGCCCCGCTCCGCCTAGCCCTGAGCCTCCGTCGCCTGCGCCCTCCCCGCTTCCTCCCAGCCCGTCGCCTCCGTCGCCTGCGCCGCCCTCCCCGTCGCCTCCCAGCCCGGAGCCGCCCAGTCCGGAGCCGCCCAGCCCCGCGCCGCCTAGCCCTGAGCCTCCGTCGCCTGCGCCCTCCCCGCTTCCTCCCAGCCCGTCGCCTCCGTCGCCTGCGCCGCCATCCCCGTCGCCTCCCAGCCCGGAGCCGCCTAGCCCTGAGCCTCCGTCGCCTGCGCCCTCCCCGCTTCCTCCCAGCCCTGCGCCTCCGTCGCCTGCGCCGCCATCCCCGTCGCCTCCCAGCCCGGAGCCGCCCAGTCCGGAGCTGCCCAGCCCCGCGCCGCCTAGCTCTGAGCCTCCGTCGCCTGCGCCCTCCCCGCTTCCTCCCAGCCCGTCGCCTCCGTCGCCTGCGCCGCCCTCCCCGTCGTCTCCCAGCCCGGAGCCGCCCAGCCCGGAGCCGCCCAGCCCCGCGCCGCCTAGCCCTGAGCCTCCGTCGCCTGCGCCCTCCCCGCTTCCTCCCAGCCCATCGCCTCCGTCGCCTGCGCCGCCATCCCCGTCGCCTCCCAGCCCGGAGCCGCCCAGCCCGGAGCCGCCCAGCCCCGCTCTGCCTAGCCCTGAGCCTCCGTCGCCTGCGCCCTCCCCGCTTCCTCCCAGCCCGTCGCCTCCGTCGCCTGCGCCCTCCCCGCTTCCTCCCAGCCCGTCGCCTCCGTCGCCTGCGCCGCCATCCCCGTCGACTCCCAGCCCGGAGCCGCCCAGTCCGGAGCCGCCCAGCCCCGCTCCGCCAAGCCCTGAGCCTCCGTCGCCTGCGCCCTCCCCGCTTCCTCCCAGCCCGTCGCCTCCGTCGCCTGTGCCGCCATCCCCGTCGACTCCCAGCCCGGAGCCGCCCAGTCCGGAGCCGCCCAGCCCCGCGCCGCCTAGCCCTGAGCCTCCGTCGCCTGCGCCCTCCCCGCTTCCTCCCAGCCCATCGCCTCCGTCGCCTGCGCCGCCATCCCCGTCGCCTCCCAGCCCGGAGCCGCCCAGCCCGGAGCCGCCCAGCCCCGCTCCGCCTAGCCCTGAGCCTCCGTCGCCTGCGCCCTCCCCGCTTCCTCCCAGCCCTGAGCCTCCGTCGCCTGCGCCCTCCCCGCTTCCTCCCAGCCCGTCGCCTCCGTCGCCTGCGCCGCCATCCCCGTTTCCTCCCAGCCCGGAGCCGCCCAGTCCGGAGCCGCCCAGCCCCGCTCCGCCAAGCCCTGAGCCTCCGTCGCCTGCGCCCTCCCCGCTTCCTCCCAGCCCGTCGCCTCCGTCGCCTGTGCCGCCATCCCCGTCGCCTCCCAGCCCGGAGCCGCCCAGTCCGGATCCGCCCAGCCCCGCGTCGCCTAGCCCTGAGCCTCCGTCGCCTGCGCCCTCCCCGCTTCCTCCCAGCCCGTCGCCTCCGTCGCCTGTGCCGCCATCCCCGTCGCCTCCCAGCCCGGAGCCGCCCAGTCCGGAGCCGCCCAGCCCCGCGCCTCCTAGCCCTGAGCCTCCGTCGCCTGCGCCCTCCCCGCTTCCTCCCAGCCCTGAGCCTCCGTCGCCTGCGCCGCCATCCCCGTCGCCTCCCAGCCCGGAGCCGCCCAGTCCGGAGCCGCCCAGTCCCGCTCCGCCTAGCCCTGAGCCTCCGTCGCCTGCGCCCTCCCCGCTTCCTCCCAGCCCATCGCTTCCGTCGCCTGCGCCGCCATCCCCGTCGCCTCTCAGCCCGGAGCCGCCCAGTCCGGAGCCGCCCAGCCCCGCGCCGCCTAGCCCTGAGCCTCCGTCGCCTGCGCCCTCCCCGCTTCCTCCCAGCCCGTCGCCTCCGTCGCCTGCGCCGCCCTCCCCGTCGCCTCCCAGCCCGGAGCCGCCCAGTCCGGAGCCGCCCAGCCCCGCGCCGCCTAGCCCTGAGCCTCCGTCGCCTGCGCCCTCCCCGCTTCCTCCCAGCCCGTCGCCTCCGTCGCCTGCGCCGCCCTCCCCGTCGCCTCCCAGCCCGGAGCCGCCTAGCCCTGAGCCTCCGTCGCTTGCGCCCTCCCCGCTTCCTCCCAGCCCTGCGCCTCCGTTGCCTGCGCCGCCATCCCCGTCGCCTCCCAGCCCGGAGCCGCCCAGTCCGGAGCCGCCCAGCCCCGCTCCGACTAGCCCTGAGCCTCCGTCGCCTGCGCCCTCCCCGCTTCCTCCCAGCCCTGCGCCTCCGTCGTCTGCGCCGCCATCCCCGTCGCCTCCCAGCCCGGAACCGCCCAGTCCGGCGCCGCCTAGCCCTGAGCCTCCTTCGCCTGCGCCGCCATCCCCGTTACCTCCAAGCCCCGAGCCGCCCAGTCCCGCTCCGCCCAGCCCTGAGCCTCCGTCGCCTGCGCCCTTCCCGCTTCCTCCCAGCCCTGCGCCTCCGTCGCCTGCGCCGCCATCCCCGTCGCCTCCCAGCCCGGAGGTGCCCAATCCAGAGCCGCCCAGCCCCGCGCCACCTACCCCTGAGCCTCCGTCGCCTGCGCCCTTCGCACTTTCTCCCAGCCCGTCGCCTCCGTCGCCTGCGCCGCCATCCCCGTCGCCTCCCAGCCCGGAGCCGCCCAGTACAGAGCCGCCTAGTCCCGTTCCGCCCAGCCCTGAGCCTCCGTCGCCTGCGCCCTCTGCGCTTCCTCCCAGCCCTGCGCCTCCGTCGCCTTCTGACTCGCCGCCGTCTCCGCAGCCGCCCGTGCCGCCCAGCCCGGAGCCGCCGTCGCCTGCGCCTCCCAGCCCTCGACCGCCTGGGCCTCCTTCGCCTGCGCCGCCTGTGCCGCCTGCGCCGCCCCCTCCACCACCATCGCCAACTGAACCACTGAAAGTCCCACCACCGCCAATTCCACCGGTTTCCAGCCTGCCCCCGCCGGGCCCGCAGCCACCCAGTCCACTTTCGCCTGGTCCATCACCGCCCCCGCCGCTTCCCCCAGGACTTGCCTTGGTGTTGAATGAGTTTTCGGCAACATTTGTGAATGCAACAATCGTAGCGAATTTGGACATCACAAATGCAACAAGCGTCGTCTCATTTGTTCAAGACTTCAAGCAGATGACCGCTGCGGCACTTGGCATTTCCGTCGATCAGGTTATTGTGCGCGCCGTATCCGTGGATGGTCAGCAGATAGCCAGGCGGCGGATGGAAGAAACGCAGCTGGTCAGCGAATGGCAGTCATTGACGCCCTCTGATGCGTACCCACAGTTTGGACAAGTAGTACTGGCTCACCACCGCACCTATGTGGGGGACCACTCAGCCGTCGTCGAACTGCAAGCGCTTGAGGAGCTGCTGCTGTCATCACAGCTATCAAGCGGCAGCAATGCTAGCCCCGGCCGGCGAAGGCAGCTCGCGGAGACGACACCTGACGTCATGGTGGACTTCACAATTGTACAGTATGAGGAGGTGGAGCTGCCTCCGTCGCCCCCGCCGCTGCCGCCCCTGTCGCCCGGACTGTTCGCCCCGCCTGGTGCCCCACTGAGCCCGCCCTCCCGGCCGCCACGGCCACCACGGCCCCCGCCGCTGGACGTGAGTCAGCTGGCACAAGTCCTGGGAGCTCAGGAGGTCGTTGTGGTGTACTCACCACCGTCACCACCGCCACCCAGCCCTTCGCCGCCAGCCCCACCGCCGCCCAGCCCCGATCCGCCGTCACCGGCACCCAGGCCGCCGCCAGGCAGTGACGCCGCGGCGCCTGCAACGCTGGAGGCGACCCTATTAGGCGCGGATTATGCGGCAATCCTGGGCTCACCCAACTTTGAAGCAGATTTCTGCGCGGACCTGGTTGTTAATGCTGGTGGTCAGTCCTGCTCGGTTCTATACATCCTGCCGAGCAGCGGCGGTGTGGCGGTGGGTGCAGCGCTGGTGCCCAAGGATGGCACCAGTCAGTCTGACTTTGACACGGCTGTTCAGTCGGTGCTGGACAGCCCGAACGAAGCCTTTTCAACAACGTTTATTTCAGCTTATGGAGTGTTGTCTGTCCTCCTCTTTCGGATCAACCAGTCGCCTCCGCCACCACCGCCCTCGCCGCCGCCGCCGCCGCCGCCGCCATTCATCTCCACGTCCATGCTACCTCCACCACCACCGCCGCCACCGCCGCCTGATGAGATGCCTCCCTCGCCTCCACCCCCCACTTCGCCGCCACCACCGTTTCCTCTTCCGCCGGGCTGGCCGTCACCGCCGCCGCTGGCACCACCGCCGCGCCTACCGCCGCCGCCATCTCCCATGCTACCAGTACCAGAGAGCTTGCCGCCGCCTTCACCAGCGCCCCTGGAGCCGGAGCAGCCGTCGCCTGCCTACTCTCCCGGTGCGCAGGACGAGTCTCCGTCACCGCCTGTAATGAGCCCCAAGCCGCCGCGTCGCAAGCGACCGCGCAAGCAACCTCCCTCCCCAACCCAATCCCCCAAGTCACCCAGGCCGCCAAAGCCGCCTCGCTCTCCTCCCGCGCCTCCAAAACCGTCGCCACCTAATCCGTACCCGCCGCCGGGCAAACCCAAGCGGCCGCCGCGTACACGGCCACCACCGCAGCCCATCCTGCGGACAGAGGTTACGAATCCACCACCTTCCCAGCCAGACTCACCTTCTCTGCCCTCAGTGCCGTCGCCACCCAAGCCGCGGCGGAGGGCACCCCCACCGCTGCCGCCGTCGCCAAACCCCAACACACCACCGGAAGCAGCCCCGCCGCCTCGCCGCAACCGTGGTGGCTAACGTTGCCACAGTCTCTTTGTGGTGCAGAAGAGTGGTTGCAGCTGATATCATTGTACGCTGGGTTATGCAAAGCTGTATTTATTGCAGACAGCGGGTTTGTAGGGCCCAAGTTTATTGTGAGTGAAACAACGCTTTGTGGCGTTGCCCGCTTCATCATGATGTGTGTGCGTGCCGCGTGGGCAGCATTGATACCTCGGGGCGCCCGGTATATTCAATCATGCTGATGTTGCTGTGATGTGGCTTGGGGGCACAGTACAGATGTTACAGATGTGGAGGTGAACAAGTAACAAATGAGACATAGGTACGAACGAACACATGCTAAGAATTCATGCTGTTCATGCATGGCTGTTGCCGTGTGCATTGCGTCGTCCGACCGACTCGGACCATGACAGCTAGACGCTGGGGCTGCTTCACACCTGTCTACACCAGAGCTATAGCTGAGTTAAGTCATGCCGAGAGTGAGAGTGAGGCAAGACACGGTGGTATGCGCGTCAAGGTAGCATGGGCTGACGTGGACTCAATCAAACGACAGCAGGTTTTGGGGGTGACACTGCGACAGGAGGGCCGCCTGCACGGCCGCCTGTGTGTGTGCCTTGGCAAGGATATGTCCTCGCATGTCCCTGGGATGCCCTGGCACATCGACGCAGAAATGCAAACAAACTGTCAGTCATAGCAGGCACGGGAAATGAAAGCGGGCAATATGGGGAAGCTTGTCAAGCATGTTGACCGCGACATCACCAACTTGACCGCCAAGAAAGTATTTGAGGTCCTTTATACCGCAGACTCACTCGCTGCAGGCGCTGCCTGTCCGTGGAACGCACAGTTATATTAAGGAGATTGGTCATGACCACAGGAACTGGCACACGTAGGCATTCAGCTTGCAGGCGCTACCGTGTCGTCTCAGTAGCGCTGTTCAAGGCTTACAAATAGTTAACGCTGGCTTAGCTTTGGGCGACTGTGCGCGAGCCCTTTGCTAGCTTTGCGTA
The DNA here is from genome assembly GCA_016834595.1 of Chlamydomonas schloesseri. NCBI lineage: Eukaryota > Viridiplantae > Chlorophyta > Chlorophyceae > Chlamydomonadales > Chlamydomonadaceae > Chlamydomonas > Chlamydomonas schloesseri. The sequence goes on from JAEHOD010000017.1 coordinate 619,866, forward strand.
CATGACCGCATTGCTAGGTAAACAACTTCAAATCCCACGGTCCTGGCGTCCTTCCCTGTCCTTCAAAGGTTCTAACTTCGCTGAACCGGAGCCATCGGACGCTACCCACACATGCAAAGCTCAACACCCTGCCTTGCGCTCTAGACTATGCCTGTCACCACGCCAAGCATGACCGGGGTGCAGTATAGCTGGGTGATTCCGTCGTGTGGGGCCATGGCAGGGGTCGAGGTGTTGATTGGGCAAGGGTACCGCACCATTCGCAATTCAGCGCATGTCCGTAGCCGTGTCCAGGCCACGCTCGGGCCCTACCCAAACATTGTTAGTTACAGCTGTGGGGAGACGTCTGTCCCGGGCCCGAAGCACGGCCGCTGCAGCCTACCAGCCTCTTTGGACTGGCGAGAGCGCCGACAACCTGAACGGCGCACACAAACCAAGCCTACGGCGGTCGAAAAGCACACGACGCTTGACCTCCGTGAACGCAGTGCGTCTGCCTCCATTAGTCAGACGTAAAAAAGGAAGGCAGCTCGCTCGCATCACCCGCACATAAGACAGCACTCGCACACAGCAGCAAGAAAGAGAATACCTTGATCAACCCCCCGGAGCCACCGCCTGTCCACCCACCACCGTTCAGCTAAAACCTATTTCCCAAGCCGGCGAAAGCGCGAAAAGCCACCGCACACGGGACAGGACAAGCTGAATACTTCTCAAAACAGCAAACAAGCCAGGCCCCAAGAAGCAATGAAGGGCATCCCCTCGCTCTCTGCCCGAACAGAACTCATTGCTAGCATCGTACTTACTAACTGCACACACACAATGATCTTGCTATCTGAGTGTGCTGGTTCTCGGCTTCGCCAGGCCCATGAGTGGGATGAGGGCTGGCCCACGGGGATTGCCGGGGTGAAGGGCCAGCATGCATGTGCACGTGCAGGACGCCGCAGCCCGCCGACCGTTGCCATGCCACACATAGCAAATTTATAATGGCAGGCAATCATGTAAATTATGGTGCATGCAAAATTCTGAACCGATGACGCAATGAAAAACGCGTAGGAGGGACCCAGCAGAGCACGCCATAAAAGCAACGTGGTGGGCCATAAAAGCAACGGGTTTCTTAAGCATATATTATGTCGGCCGATCATTTATTATCTTCACCGCTTATCGGCAGGGAAATGGTCTTGCAAGATTTTGCATCATTGCAGGTCTTGTGTCGCCCTCTCGAAAAATGCTACAATACAGAGGTCATCGTCCCGTTCCGTGGCCACACTGCCAGTGGCCAGGGATGGCCACTATGACAGTGGCCGCTGTGTCCACCCATACAGTGGACACCCCTTGAACGACAAGTCCCCGCCCACAGCCCCACCCCCCACCCCCGCACCGCGCCCCCTATTTTGACGGCCGCCGTTGCGCCAAAACTGCGCGATAACTCACGCTGTGCAACTGCACGAATCCGGACCCACCGTGCCCGGTCAGACCTGGTCTTCCGCTACTGTATTCACGCATTTCCAGTATATAATTTTGCACTTGCCAAACCGTCAGTGCCACATGTTTTATGATTCTTTGCGTGGTCGGCTGCCGTGTAGTAGCATACACTGCCACCTGAGGACCTGATGCGAGCGTGCGGTCAAGGTAGCGGGTTGGCTGCGGTGTTAGGCACGCCCCTGGTGTCGCAGCGCAGCTCCCGACCCGTCCCGACCTCGCAGGCGTCTACAGCTGCGAACCGCTGGCCTGGTGGGCCGTGGGCAGCGACAATTGGACCGATGTGGCTAGTGCGTGCTTGTGTGGGGTGGGGTGGCGTAGGGTGGTGTGGCGGGATGGGGTGGGCGAGGGTGGGGCGTTGACCTTTGCATGCGTGGGCAGGGCTGCAGTGTGGTTTGGGCACGGGCTAGGTGTGGCACCCATGCCAGATCCACACCTCGAACCCTGCCAAGACCCCATCCGACGGAATCACTCGGCCATATTGCACTCCCAGCCCTCTCACATATCAGTATGGACATGTCTCTAACATGTGCAAGAGCGCAGGGTGGGGTGTTGACCTTTGCATGCGTGGGCAGGGCTGCAGTGTGGTTTGGGCACGGGCTAGGTGCCGCACCCGTGCCAGATCCACACCTCGACCCCTGCCAAGACCCCATCCGACGGAATCACTCGGCCATATTACACTCCCAGCCCTCTCACATATCAGTATGGACATGTGCAACAGCGCAGGGTGGGGTGTTGACCTTTGCATGCGTGGGCAGGGCTGCAGTGTGGTCCTGTGTCGGGTTCTGGCCACTGCTGTTGTGGCCACCCAGCCCACACCTGAAGAGGAGGCTACGGTCTTACGCGCGGTCGACAACCCCAGTTGCCACATCGTGCATGTGTCGCGTGCCTGTGTTGGGCGTTTGCTAGTGCGCATGCCCATCCATCTTTTATACCATGGCTGGCAGGCCCCACCCTGTGTAGTAGGAGGCTACCCAGTATCCCTGCAATACATGGCCCACCTTGGATAAATACGTCGCGAGAGGCTGGGAGATATCCAGAGCGAGGATGTGAGGGACAGATGTCCGCGTATCTGAGAGAGCTTGGGAGCAAATAGGTTCGGGCCCAGCCCTGTCGCGAACAGGGATTGCTAGTGAGTAGTGTCTCCTACCAACTGGCCAAAGCACTGGGCGTGTGATGTCTTATCGGCGCCATCAGCCGTGCTCCCATGCACGCTCATCAACACGGGCGTTCCGCCCACATAAGCCCCGAGGTCGCGCATCGTCGGCATGGGCCCAACGCTCATTCCCTTGAAGCGGCCACCCACCCCGTGACTGTATTGGGGCTCAGCCCATTTTCCAGCTGTACAATGCTGACACCCCTTGTCGCAATTTAGCGCATGTCCCTAAATGGTGTATGGCCCCTTTACTTTACTTCCTCCCTCCCTTCCTGGAGAGCCTATGCTGGAGGAGTTCGACTGTTCGAGTGGTAGAAGCCGTGTTGGAGTGGAGCCCTTACGCGGGCAAGGCCTGCTAGGAGAGTAGGCTGTAGGTGGCACGCCTCGAAGCGCTGTGCCACGGCTAGCTCATGAACTGCGTTGGCAGGTTCGTGTCAGCGGTTACCGAGGGTTACCGTCCCTCGGAGGCAGGGGTGCTCGGAGGTAATGTGGCCGCGCACTACGCCTTACCGCTCACCCTCTTCTCGCGCTTCTGCGGACATTCATCCGTCTTCTTATCTAAATCTACTCACCATGGTCCGCCGTGGTGACTGCCAGCGACAGTCGCACCATCTGGGCCGTGTTCGACGTCGGGCAGACGACTATATATGCGAAGCGACATTTGGGCATACATGCCTGGGCACCCGGCTGGCCATACCCTTGACTTTTATGTCGACTTCATTACACTGCGCAGCATCATTATACACTGCACATGCATTGTGTACTTTCACAACTCGCCGACCAGTCGATTCTGGCGTCTCGCACTGCTCGTCGTCACCCTGGACATTAACATCAATAACTGACATTCAATAGAACAATACCATGACAGCACCACATGATAAGGGCGGTTTTGTTAGAAGAGTAACGTGCAAATCCTTCCTGCTGTGGAGTAGCATGTGTAGAGAGCGTGGGATGTGCTGTTGGCTGTAAGCATCCACATGGTTGAAGTCGGGAATGCCCGAGCGGCGTGCCTATTAGGCCTGCTGCTATTGGTCGGGCTCGTGTTCGTGACCTCGGGCGCGTTGCTCACGCCTGCACCAGACGGGGCCCAGGTGGCTGCGGTAGACTGTTCCAGCTGTGATACCACTATTAGCCCGGTGTGCGCAGCCGGAGGACTAACAATAGTGAATGGCTGTCTCGCCCAATGTCAAAGGCTCCTGGACTTCGTGGACGGGCCGTGCAACAGTAAGTAGAGACAGTACAAACTTACCAGAGTAAGAATTCAATGCTTCAGGCATTTAAACCTGACTTGCCGACCTGATTTGCATTCGCAGTGGACCCGCTGTTCCAGGCGCTCGCTGCAGCAACCCCGCCAAGTCTCCCGCCACCGGACGCACCATCGCTTTCGATTGCAACTGCCGAAGCGCCTGGCACTGTGGCGGAAAGTGTTAGTAACGGAGGAGGTCGTCTCAGCCTGCCACTCCCACAGCCCCCGGGCCCGCCAGAGCAACCGCAGCAAGCCGCGCCGCAGCAGGCAGCGGACGCCGTTGTTGAGCAGGGCAGCATTGTAGACCCAGAGGTGGTGGCGCGCTACTGGCCAGAGGGTTTTGTCTACCTGGGCTCAGCAGCAGGACTGATGGTGGAAGGGGTGCCCAGCACGGACTTGGCCGACGAGGGACGCCGCAGGGCGACGCAGGAGTGAGTGCGGCGCGCGTACATGTAGCGCTACACGCGTGTGGGTAGCAGACAGACTGCATTTCACCCTTGGTATGCGCATGTGGGGTGTGCTGTGCACGTGTATAGCCCCCATGTGGCATGGCATGATGTACGCGGACCTCCCTTAACAGAGCCTGCTGAGTCCCGTGTCGTTCACTCTCCCGCAGGCTGGTTGACTTTGAGCGTGTCTTCCGCTCGTTCCGTCTCCATGCGGATGGGTCTCTGTATGCCGAGGCGGAGCCGTGGACGTTTGACGAAAGCGCGCTGCTGGACAGCGCACGGCAGGGCTCCATCTCGGATGAGGAGGTGCTGCGGCGGCGCGAGCGGCACCTCCTGTTGGAGCAGCAGCGGAAGCAGGCGCGGCGCCAGCAGCAGTCGGAGCGGCCGCATCAAGCTGCTGTGCAGCAGGATGTGGAGCAGCTACAGCGCGACCCCGGGGGGAACGACCCAGGTCTGGGGGAAGATCAGTGGCAGGCGCATCCCGCCACGCCGGCGGGAAGAGCCGCCGGCCGCCGCCGCGGCGCCCGGGCATTGTTACAGTATGAAGACAACCGGTACAACATCACGGACACGGGGTACTGGCCAAATAATGCCGTCGTGCAGATGTACTACCTCACAAACGGGACCACGACGCCGCCCTACACGACGTGCTCGGGCACGTGGGTGTCTGGGTATGACGTGCTGACAGCCGCGCATTGCGTGTACAACTGGGACAAAAGCACGGCCTACGCAAGCTATGTGGTGAGCAGCGGGAGGCGGGGGGCCTGGCGGGGGGCACTGCAGGGAGCCGACAGTGCCCAGGCTGAGGCTTGCACGCAGGCGATCTTCATGTGGTTAAGGGTTTGTCAAGGGGTTGTGTCCTGCGAGCCCCCGCCAACTTCCCACAATTTTCCATCCTGTGTATACGCTTTGCCTGTGCCACCGTGCAGATCCGACCGGCTATGTTTGGCACCACCTGGAACGGCACCTACAAAGCAGTGTTCACGACATGGTACCGCTCGGAATGGAGCAGCAGCAATTACGCAAGCAATGTCAACTATTTTGACATTGCTATGATCCGCGTTGACGCCAGTGGCGCTGCATCAACCCTGCCGTACCCCTCTTACTTGGGGTACAAGTACGACTGCGACCAGGTGCGTGGGGCTCGCAGGCCAATGATGCGATGTGCGGCGCTCCTTGCGTGCCGGCTCTTCGTCTCTGAGCTCGAGCGTGCTCTTGTGCGCGGGCGCTGGCCATAAGCTTTGTGATTCTGCATGTGCGCAGACCATCTACTCGGCTTCGACATGCGGCTACCCCAATGACCGCCGGTTCGGCAACACCTCCACTAGCGAAGCTGGCGCAACGGCCTCATACTTTCAAACTTGCTGTGACTTCACGTTTCCCGGCACCCGCTGCCAGGCGGATTTCCAGGTGCGCTGCTGCAGGGACTGTGCACCGACGCTGTCTAGGCAGAGGCGCTCCCGGTTTCCAAAGCGCACTGGATATGCAACATCTACGGCTTGTTGCGTACTGGCTTCGCCATGCTATCGCCGGAGGCGAGGAGAAGGGGGGTAGCCATCCATACATCGATGGTGTTTAATCAAAAATGAAGTGCCGATGTCCAGAGGTACAGCGGGTACACGCAGCACTGGTCATATGGGGGGGGTGATTCGGGGTTTCTCACCGAACAAGCGTGCATGTCTCGTACAGCAGTGTTTGGGCTCTGACTTGTCAGCCCACATGGAGCGAGACTGTATCGCTAATGCCCCATGCTCTAATGCCCCATGCTTCCCCCGTCGCAGCCCTGGACGGCGTGCCTGTCGTACCCCGGCGCTTCCGGGAGCTCAGTGTTTGACCTGCTGGACTACAAGGCCATCGGTGTGATCAGCGCGAGGCTGACGGACTCCTCTTACTCCAAATGGACACCGATCACAGCGCAGCACTTCGCTGCGCTGGAGCGGTGGCGGTATCAGGGCGGCGCGGACACCAAGGCATCCGTGCCGCCCTCCCCGCCCAACCTGCCTCCGCCTCCACCCTACAATGCCTTGCGCTACGCATGTGAGCGCTATGTGCAGCGCTGCTGCAACCTGTGGCCTTTGGTTGCATCAGCTGGATGGGCTCACTTTAAGCCCCGCGCCCGCCTGCCCATGCATGCGACACCTTGCATGCTTAGCTGTCATAATGCAACGGCCTACAGGCACAACCAGTGGCGCCGTGCGGCTTGTCAGCTCTGGCACGACGTCTGGGGCCGGGCGCGTGGAGATTTGCGCGGCCGACATCGGCGGAAAGCGTAAGCGGGAGTTGACGTAGGGATACTCTTCATAGCTGGTTGAAGTGGTATGCTGCCTCCTTAAGTTCGGTTCGCAACTATTTTTTGCCAAGTAACACTAGTAACACCCACGCATGCGTACCTGCATGCATGCAGTGTGGTGGAGCAGCGTGTGCTCGCGCGCTTGGGGTTATCCGGAGGCGCAGGTGGTCTGTCGCCAACTGGGCTATGCGAACCCCAGCACCGCGCAGCCAACGCAAAAGGGCTACTTTGGGCCCGCGGGAGATGACCAGTATTTCTTCTTTGTAAGTGGGACTTGGCCGCATGGCATGTGTTTTGGGCTGAGGTGCTCGGCCTGCACCACGCACGTCAATCTCCATGCATGCACTGGCATACTCGCAGGTCACCAATGTAACGTGTGTGGGCACGGAGTCGACGGTGTCGGACTGCAAGCAGACGTCCTGGGGCAACCTGGACGCGTGCTCCAGCAAGGACATCGCGGGCGCGTTGTGCGTCGCACCGACTGGGTCTGGGAGTACCAGTGCAAGCGTGCTGACCAAGGCATACAGTACCGACTCTTGTGAGTATCGCATGGGGCTGCACCTGTATGTGTGGCTGCGCCCGGCATCGCACACGTGCGTGACGCGGCCCATACATGGCACACGTATGCGGAAGAGGTGCCTTGTGGAGCAAGCTCCCAAGTAATACTAACCCGCTCCGCCGCGGGCACTCTGCTCAAGGCCTGCATGGTTGGCGGGTTTTTATCTGTGCTCTGCACTTCCGCCGCCGACTCCGACAGGTGCCGACTGGGACACGCGTATCAACGGCACCCTGTTTGCGAACGGCACGTGGGCGGGCCGCCTGGATGTCTGCATGAACAACGTGTGGGGCACGTGAGTAGTATCATGGTGATGTTCAGAATGAACAACGGGTCGCCCACGCACGCACTGCTGGGAAAGCATTGCACCTTGACGCTTGGCGCGTTTGCCTTTTACGTACCATTTCCACTGCGTACGCCTTCCCACAGCGTGTGTCGGCGACTGTGGGATGACAGCGACGCGGTCGTTGCGTGTCGCGCGCTGGGCTTCACGAATGGCACGGCCCTAAAGATTCCTGAGTACGACTTCTTCCGGACCAACGCCTGGGACATCGCGCAACCCAGCATGCCGATTTGGCTGGCTGACCTCAGCTGCACGTGAGTACCGAATTCCTGTAAGCTGTAAAACGAAGCTGCTGGTGGGCCCGGCTGCGGCGCGGCGGGCCGAAAATAGTTCTAAAATACAGTTTGCGAAGTGCAGGTGCACAACTTAGCAATAAAGGTCACGGATGCTGACCCACACGGGTATGACGCCGGTCTGGGGGAGGGGTCAAACGGCATGGCGGTTTTGACAGGGCTAGCGATGCTGAACCAATATCATACCCCGGTGGCAGGTGAGCGACGCCGTCAGCTACCCGCGGCTCACGTGGGAGGTTTGGTTCAGCATCGCACCTAGCTGCTATGAGGCATTTTGTCCGGGGGGTGCGTTTTGCCCTGTCGACACGATCCGGCACGACCGTCAGGCCGACCTCGGTAAAAGAGCCCGGTACCTTATCCATATTATTTTCATGTTTGGAGAGTCCCATATCATTTGCTTTTGGGACAATCGGTGACATCGCGGCCAACATGCTTCTTTCTCTTCCATACTTTAGTGGCTTTGACACCGCTTGCAATTGCAGTCGTCTTATATATGAATAAGGAGACTTGAATAACAATATGCGGCCAAAAGGATGAACTGTAGCGAAAGCATGCTTCGCGAATTTTGGTGACAGCGACCCTCATAATTGGACTTGCCTGTCAGGACGTAAGATCCCTATATGCTATAATAGCTAATTCCTGAGCGGCAGGGGCTGAATTACCGCGTGTGCAGAGAAACACGTGTGGACACGTTTCTGCCCTTCCCCAGACCGGCGTCATACCCGTGTGATGCTGACCTGCACACATGTGCATGCAGGGGTACCGAAACCGCCCTGTCCGCGTGCAACCAGCGCGTGCCAGTGGGCTACACCAACTGCACGCACGGCATGGACGCGGGCATCATATGTTCCAACGACGCCCTGGCCTCGCGGTACAACGACACAGCCCAGTGTGAGTGGCATGGGCAGGAGGACATGACAGGTCGATCTTAAAAATGTCGCGGGGTTGAGTGCTTCACTGCAAGTAGTCCCGTCATGCGTCATCTAGCCGACCAGCGACGCTGCACGCACAGGCACCATGCTTGGAGACATCCGCCTGGTCCCTGTCGGCGACACCCCGGGACCACTTGATGCTGGTGCCTCAGCGGTCGGTCGCGTGGAAATCTGCTACAACCGGCGCTGGGGCACCGTGTGCGCGGACAGCTATTGGAGCGCAGAGGACGCCGAGGTGCTATGCAGGTAAGCGCAGACTGTGCCGGGGTTTGGACGTGTATGTGTGCTTCATCGCACGTTGAGCCCAACCCATCCATGGCTGTATGGGTGACCTCCTTGGGTGTGCCGGCGAGACTGCGCTTGTTACCGCACGTACGTGCCCCCATGTGCAACCCCAGGCACCTCGGCTTCAACTACTTTTTTGTCAACAGCACCGCCGATACGGGGTCACTGCCTGTGTGGGCGTCGTATGCGCAATGTACCGGCAATGAGGACAAGTTCTTCAAGTGTCAGATGTGGGGCCTGCGAGAGGTGACAGACTGCACAAGCGGCACACGTGGCATGATTGCTTGCTCCAATACGCCCATGACGGCGGCACCGCCACCTGCCAGCCCATACGCATGTGAGTGGACCGGGCGTGGGCACGTGGCTGGGGACAATGAATGCAAGCACCGCAGCAGGGATCGCAATCGCGCAGCAAGCACGCTGGGCGGGAGTGATGATGACCCCATCAACCTTCTGCACTCAGGCACCACCACTGGAGCTCTCCGCCTGGCCCCAAACGACACCTCTACAAACACCACCATGTACAACGACACGGCGACTGGCATCGCGGGCGGCCGCCTGGAGTTTTGCTACAACGGCCAGTGGGGTACCCTATGCACGGTGAGCGGCGTGTCACACGCGCGGTGGGCTCGGCATGTGTTGATGATCTGGTCCTTGCGTGCCCAGGGGTTCCAGGTTTCCACAGATTTCGTTCAACTGCTGCTTGTTCATCCTCCTGTCAACAATGCCCACGTTTCCTGCTGCCTATGCAGGAGTATTGGTCGACAGCTGAAGCCCGTGTGGCATGCCGTCAGCTGGGTGGCGGGCTTGAGTGGGGCGGCGTGGCCGCCAACGGCACGTACAGCTTCGCGCCGTCCAGTCAGCCCGTGTGGCTGTCCATCTCAAACTGCACCGGCAGCGAGACCTCGTTGGCCGAGTGCGCGCGCTACTCCAACTACAACTCCTCCAACATCAATACCACTACCTTGTACCCGGGACAACTCGGCGTCCTGTCGCTCGAGTCCACCCTGTACGGCGGCAAGACCGTGTGTCAGTCGCACCGTGCGGACTTGGGCATCTGGTGCTCCAAGACCTTCCTGTCGCCGCCGCCGCCGCCCACGCCGCCGCCACTACCTCCGATGCCCCCACCGCCAGCTGGAGACAGCTGTAAGTTACCGTATGAGGCCGGCACTGTATTTCAGAGCGCTCGCACAAGCTCTGCATTATGACTGCTGTACATACGTGTTACAATGTTGCTTTGTGCACATTGCCCATGACTACGCCATTGTCTCATCTATCTGGCATGCCCTCGCTCGCCCTGCTGTGCTTGCCCAACAGGCACCTCAGTTGAAGAGGGCAATCTTCGGCTGGTGACCGGTAACGGCACGGGTTACGTATACGGCAGCTCGAGTGGGCAGAGCCAGACCGGCTTTCTGCAGGTCTGCCACAGTAGCACGTGGGGGCGAGTCTGCATTGCGCGTTTCGGCACCGAGGAGGCACACGTTGCATGCCGGCAGCTGGGCTTTGCTGGCGGCATTAAGATGTCCTACACCTCTACCAACCCGCCGTACCTGTGGGGCTCGGCCCAGATTGGCCCGGCCTGGCTGGACGGCCTCATCTGCAGCGGCACCGAGGCCATGCTCACCAACTGCTACTTCAAGGGCTGGGGAAACCTGGTGGACTCATGCCCGCTGCAACAGGGCGCGGAAATGAATACAGATTTGGTCGTGCAGTGCCTAATGTCCGTCAGCAGCCCGCCGCCGCCGTCACCCCCAGTCCCGCCAGTCGCCACATACGGCTGCGACACACAAGGCGCAGTGCGCTTGGTGGACAAGACTGGGACTGTTGTGGACACGTCATCGGCCGCAACGGTGAGCAAGGAACGTGCCCATGCGCATAAAATGCTTAGGTCACAGCATGTACGCGCTTACCACCCTGCTGTCACACTCCATGCACTGTCACGTGCTTGCAGGTAGAGGGTGCGGTGCACGTGTGCCTCAACAGCTCGTGGAGCTACGTTTGCGACGTAAGCGGTTTGTGCCGGGCCAAGCCTCGGTCTACTCGGCGGCACTTGATTGTTTGCATGGTACATGTGCGCTGCACCCTCGAGGCTGACTTGCTTAACGCTGCTTCCCACACGCGCCCGCAGTACCTCTTCAGCTCCAACTACGCCGCAACGGTGGTGTGCAAGCAGCTGGGCTTTGGCGGAGGCGCGCCCTACAGCTGGACACAGCTGGCAGCGCGCGGCTACAACAACTCGCGTGTGCAGCCAGCTGGCATGCCGCGGGGCCCAAGCTGGCTGCAGTTGTGCTATGGAGACGAGCCCACACTCCTGGACTGCGATCAGTGGGCAGCAAATGACGTCACCAACTGCGCCACGACCAACAGCATCGCGGGCGTATCGTGCATGCGGCAAGCCCCGCCACCCTCGCCGCCATCTCCGCCACCGTCTCCTCCGTATTGGACCATGTCCACCTGCTCACGGAACTTTGATCTCCGTTTCACGGAGGGGCCCAACCCCTCGTCAGGCCGCTTGGAGGTCTGCTACAATGGTGAGCGGCGCACGCACCTGCCTTGACATATTACGGTATTGCGCCCAGTCGCTCGAGTCGCTCTGCGCTGTATCGACGCACGTGGTAGCCATCTATCCCCGTGGCTGCTCATGCCCTGTGCGTAGGTACCTGGGGCCTCATCTGTGCCCGTGGCTGGGACGACGGCATGTCCAACATTGTGTGCCGCCAGGCGCTCGGCAGCAGCTCCGCCGTCGGCGAAGCCATGATTGACTGGGATGGCGTGGCCTCAGGCACTTCAATTACGGCCATCTCGAATACCACAACACCCAATGGCACCTACCCACGTTTCACCTACCCGCCTGCCAACTACAGCTATCTTTTAGATGCCGGCCTCATCAGGCCCCTGTGCACCGGCAACGAGAACAGGCTGTCGGAGTGCGTGCCGGTGGAGGCGTTCGGCAAGGTCACCAGCACTTGTGGCCGCTTCTCCGAAGTGGGCGTGGTCTGCTTTGCCTCTGCCGACAACAAGGTCAAGGTGGCGGCTACAACCAGTGCCGATTCTCCATACAGCTGCGCGGGGACCACCAACGGCACCGTGCGGCTGGTCAACGGGACATCGCCGGGCATGGGGCGTGTGGAGGTGCGTGAGGGCCTGGTTCTACTGGTTCGTTAGGACGGCCAATATGCATTCTGTCATGCATGAGCCTAGCACTGAATAACCGAGCCCTGGCTTCTCTGGCTTCCCCTTGCCAAGCCTTGTTTGACTGTGTGTTTCTCACATGTAACGCTCCTGTCCTTCAGGTCTGCTTGGACGGGACTTGGGGTGTCATTTGCAGCACTGGCTGGAGTGCCAATGCTGCAGCTACGGTGTGCCGGCAGCTTGGCTACAGTACCGGCTACATCAATAACCTGATAACGACAAACTTGTTCAATATGGGGACCGGCTCACGCTTCGCCATTTGGGGAGTTCCGCCTTCAGACCAGAAGACAGCCATTCACAGAACCGCCTGTTCATCAACAACTTCGACCCACATTTTTAATTGTACCCTGAACGCGAACCTGGCTACGGTGACAGGCGCGTACTACTCGACGGGAAGCTACCTAACTGGATATTGTATTGCACCCGCGCGCGTGATCTGTGTGGGCCAAGGTTATTACCTTCCGCCGCCGCCACCTCCCTCGCCTCCCTCGCCACCACCGTCCCCACAACCGCCTAGCCCGAAACCGCCGAGTCCACGACCGCCATCGCCAGAGCCACCAAGTCCGAGACCGCCAAGCCCACCTCCATCACCTCTACCTCCGAACCCTGATCCCCCTAGCCCTAAACCTCCTCTTCCGCCAAGCCCCGAGCCGCCCAGTCCGATTCCCCCGAGTCCACCTCCATCACCTTCCCCACCAAGCCCAGACCCGCCATCGCCTCTTCCACCAAGCCCAGCTCCGAACCCCGAGCCTCCAAGCCCAGAACCGCCCAGGCCGGAGCCGCCCAGTCCGGAGCCGCCCAGCCCCGCGCCCCCAGACCCGCCTAGCCCTGCGCCGCCTGGGCCTCCTTCGCCGGCGCCTCCCAGCCCGGCGCCTCCCAGCCCGGAGCCTCCCTCGCCGGAACCGCCCAGCCCACCTCCTAGCCCTGCACCGCCGTCTCCGGCGCCTCCCAGCCCGGAGCCTCCCAGCCCGGTGCCGCTCAGCCCGCCTCCGAGCCCTGCACCGCCGTCTCCGTCGCCTCCCAGCCCGCCGCCCAGTCCTGAGCCTGCGAGCCCCGAGCCGCCCAGCCCTGCGCCGCCTAGCCCTGCGCCGCCAGGGCCTCCTTCGCCGGTTCCTCCCAGCCCGGAACCGCCCAGCCCGGAGCCGCCCAGCCCGGAGCCGCCCAGCCCGCCTCCTAGCCCTGCACCGCCGTCTCCGGCGCCTCCCAGCCCGCCGCCCAGTCCTGAGCCTCCGAGCCCGGAGCCGCCCAGCCCTGTGCCGCCTAGCCCTGCGCCGCCAGGGCCTCCTTCGCCGGTTCCTCCCAGCCCGGAACCGCCCAGCCCGGAGCCGCCCAGCCCGGAGCCGCCCAGCCCGCCTCCTAGCCCTGCACCGCCGTCTCCGGCGCCTCCCAGCCCGCCGCCCAGTCCTGAGCCTCCGAGCCCGGATCCGCCCAGCCCTGCGCCGCCTAGCCCTGCGCCGCCAGGGCCTCCTTCGCCGGCGCCTCCCAGCCCGGAGCCGCCCAGCCCGAAGCCTCCCAGCCCGGAGCCGCCCAGCCCGCCTCCTAGCCCTGCACCGCCGTCTCCGGCGCCTCCCAGCCCGCCGCCCAGTCCTGAGCCTCCGAGCCCGGATCCGCCCAGCCCTGCGCCGCCTAGCCCTGCGCCGCCTGGGCCTCCTTCGCCTGCGCCTCCCAGCCCCGAGCCACCCAGTCCCGAGCCTCCCAGCCCGGGGCCGCCCAGCCCGCCTCCGAGCCCTGCGCCGCCGTCTCCGGCGCCTCCCAGCCCGCCGCCCAGCCCTGAGCCTCCGAGCCCGGAGCCGCCCAGCCCTGCGCCGCCGAGCCCTGCGCCGCCTGGGCCTCCTTCGCCGGCGCCTCCCAGCCCGGAGCCTCCCAGCCCGGAGCCGCCCAGCCCGCCTCCGAGCCCTGCACCGCCGTCTCCGGCGCCTCCCAGCCCGCCGCCCAGTCCTGAGCCTCCGAGCCCGGAGCCGCCCAGCCCTGCGCCGCCTAGCCCTGCGCCGCCAGGGCCTCCTTCGCCGGCGCCTCCCAGCCCGGAACCGCCCAGGCCGGAGCCGCCCAGCCCGGAGCCGCCCAGCCCGCCTCCTAGCCCGGATCCGCCCAGCCCGGCGCCTCCCAGCCCGCCGCCCAGTCCTGAGCCTCCGAGCCCGGATCCGCCCAGCCCTGCGCCGCCTAGCCCTGCGCCGCCAGGGCCTCCTTCGCCTGCGCCTCCCAGCCCCGAGCCACCCAGTCCCGAGCCTCCCAGCCCGGGGCCGCCCAGCCCGCCTCCGAGCCCTGCGCCGCCGTCTCCGGCGCCTCCCAGCCCGCCGCCCAGTCCTGAGCCTCCGAGCCCGGAGCCGCCCAGCCCTGCGCCGCCTAGCCCTGCGCCGCCAGGGCCTCCTTCGCCTGCGCCTCCCAGCCCCGACCCACCCAGTCCCGAGCCTCCCAGCCCGGGGCCGCCCAGCCCGCCTCCTAGCCCTGCGCCGCCGTCTCCGGCGCCTCCCAGCCCGCCGCCCAGTCCTGAGCCTCCGAGCCCGGATCCGCCCAGCCCTGCGCCGCCTAGCCCTGCGCCGCCTGGGCCTCCTTCGCCGGCGCCTCCCAGCCCGGAACCGCCCAGCCCGGAGCCGCCCAGCCCGGAGCCGCCCAGCCCGCCTCCGAGCCCTGCACCGCCATCTCCGGCGCCTCCCAGCCCGCCGCCCAGTCCTGAGCCTCCGAGCCCGGAGCCGCCCAGCCCTGCGCCGCCTAGCCCTGCGCCGCCAGGGCCTCCTTCGCCGGCGCCTCCCAGCCCGGAGCCGCCCAGCCCGAAGCCTCCCAGCTCGGAGCCGCCCAGCCCGCCTCCTAGCCCTGCACCGCCGTCTCCGGCGCCTCCCAGCCCGCCGCCCAGTCCTGAGCCTCCGAGCCCGGATCCGCCCAGCCCTGCGCCGCCTAGCCCTGCGCCGCCTGGGCCTCCTTCGCCTGCGCCTCCCAGCCCCGAGCCACCCAGTCCCGAGCCTCCCAGCCCGGGGCCGCCCAGCCCGCCTCCGAGCCCTGCGCCGCCGTCTCCGGCGCCTCCCAGCCCGCCGCCCAGCCCTGAGCCTCCGAGCCCGGAGCCGCCCAGCCCTGCGCCGCCGAGCCCTGCGCCGCCTGGGCCTCCTTCGCCGGCGCCTCCCAGCCCGGAGCCTCCCAGCCCGGAGCCGCCCAGCCCGCCTCCGAGCCCTGCACCGCCGTCTCCGGCGCCTCCCAGCCCGCCGCCCAGTCCTGAGCCTCCGAGCCCGGAGCCGCCCAGCCCTGCGCCGCCTAGCCCTGCGCCGCCAGGGCCTCCTTCGCCGGCGCCTCCCAGCCCGGAACCGCCCAGGCCGGAGCCGCCCAGCCCGGAGCCGCCCAGCCCGCCTCCTAGCCCGGATCCGCCCAGCCCGGCGCCTCCCTGCCCGCCGCCCAGTCCTGAGCCTCCGAGCCCGGATCCGCCCAGCCCTGCGCCGCCTAGCCCTGCGCCGCCAGGGCCTCCTTCGCCTGCGCCTCCCAGCCCCGAGCCACCCAGTCCCGAGCCTCCCAGCCCGGGGCCGCCCAGCCCGCCTCCGAGCCCTGCGCCGCCGTCTCCGGCGCCTCCCAGCCCGCCGCCCAGTCCTGAGCCTCCGAGCCCGGAGCCGCCCAGCCCTGCGCCGCCTAGCCCTGCGCCGCCAGGGCCTCCTTCGCCTGCGCCTCCCAGCCCCGACCCACCCAGTCCCGAGCCTCCCAGCCCGGGGCCGCCCAGCCCGCCTCCGAGCCCTGCGCCGCCGTCTCCGGCGCCTCCCAGCCCGCCGCCCAGTCCTGAGCCTCCGAGCCCGGAGCCGCCCAGCCCTGCGCCGCCTAGCCCTGCGCCGCCAGGGCCTCCTTCGCCGGCGCCTCCCAGCCCGGAGCCACCCAGTCCCGAGCCTCCCAGCCCGGGGCCGCCCAGCCCGCCTCCGAGCCCTGCGCCGCCGTCTCCGGCGCCTCCCAGCCCGCCGCCCAGTCCTGAGCCTCCGAGCCCGGAGCCGCCCAGCCCTGCGCCGCCTAGCCCTGCGCCGCCAGGGCCTCCTTCGCCGGCGCCTCCCAGCCCGGAGCCACCCAGTCCCGAGCCTCCCAGCCCGGGGCCGCCCAGCCCGCCTCCGAGCCCTGCGCCGCCGTCTCCGGCGCCTCCCAGCCCGCCGCCCAGTCCTGAGCCTCCGAGCCCCGAGCCGCCCAGCCCTGCGCCGCCTAGCCCTGCGCCGCCAGGGCCTCCTTCGCCGGCGCCTTCCAGCCCGGAGCCACCCAGTCCCGAGCCTCCCAGCCCGGGGCCGCCCAGCCCGCCTCCGAGCCCTGCGCCGCCGTCTCCGGCGCCTCCCAGCCCGCCGCCCAGTCCTGAGCCTCCGAGCCCGGATCCGCCCAGCCCTGCGCCGCCTAGCCCTGCGCCGCCAGGGCCTCCCAGCCCGGAACCGCCCAGCCCGGAGCCGCCCAGCCCGGAGCCGCCCAGCCCGCCTCCTAGCCCTGCACCGCCGTCTCCGGCGCCTCCCAGCCCGCCGCCCAGTCCTGAGCCTCCGAGCCCGGAGCCGCCCAGCCCTGCGCCGCCTAGCCCTGCGTCGCCTGGGCCTCCTTCGCCGGCGCCTCCCAGCCCCGAGCCTCCCAGCCCGGAGCCGCCCAGCCCGGAGCCGCCCAGCCCGCCTCCTAGCCCTGCACCGCCGTCTCCGGCGCCTCCCAGCCCGCCGCCCAGTCCTGAGCCTCCGAGCCCGGAGCCGCCCAGCCCTGCGCCGCCTAGCCCTGCGCCGCCTGGGCCTCCTTCGCCTGCGCCTCCCAGCCCCGAGCCACCCAGTCCCGAGCCTCCCAGCCCGGGGCCGCCCAGCCCGCCTCCGAGCCCTGCGCCGCCGTCTCCGGCGCCTCCCAGCCCGCGGCCCAGTCCTGAGCCTCCGAGCCCGGATCCGCCCAGCCCTGCGCCGCCTAGCCCTGCGCCGCCAGGGCCTCCTTCGCCGGCGCCTCCCAGCCCGGAACCGCCCAGCCCGGAGCCGCCCAGCCCGGAGCCGCCCAGCCCGCCTCCTAGCCCTGCACCGCCGTCTCCGGCGCCTCCCAGCCCGCCGCCCAGTCCTGAGCCTCCGAGCCCGGAGCCGCCCAGCCCTGCGCCGCCTAGCCCTGCGCCGCCTGGGCCTCCTTCGCCTGCGCCTCCCAGCCCGGAGCCTCCCAGCCCGGAGCCTCCCAGCCCGGAGCCGCCCAGCCCGCCTCCGAGCCCTGCACCGCCGTCTCCGGCGCCTCCCAGCCCGCGGCCCAGTCCTGAGCCTCCGAGCCCGGATCCGCCCAGCCCTGCGCCGCCTAGCCCTGCGCCGCCTGGGCCTCCTTCGCCGGCGCCTCCCAGCCCGGAACCGCCCAGCCCGGAGCCGCCCAGCCCGGAGCCGCCCAGCCCGCCTCCTAGCCCTGCACCGCCGTCTCCGGCGCCTCCCAGCCCGCCGCCCAGTCCTGAGCCTCCGAGCCCGGATCCGCCCAGCCCTGCGCCGCCTAGCCCTGCGCCGCCTGGGCCTCCTTCGCCGGCGCCTCCCAGCCCGGAGCCACCCAGCCCGACGCTTCCCAGCCCGGGGCCGCCCAGCCCGCCTCCGAGCCCTGCGCCGCCGTCTCCGGCGCCTCCCAGCCCGCCGCCCAGTCCTGAGCCTCCGAACCCGGATCCGCCCAGCCCTGCGCCGCCTAGCCCTGCGCCGCCTGGGCCTCCTTCGCCTGCGCCTCCCAGCCCGGAGCCTCCCAGCCCGGAGCCTCCCAGCCCGGAGCCGCCCAGCCCGCCTCCGAGCCCTGCACCGCCGTCTCCGGCGCCTCCCAGCCCGCGGCCCAGTCCTGAGCCTCCGAGCCCGGATCCGCCCAGCCCTGCGCCGCCTAGCCCTGCGCCGCCAGGGCCTCCTTCGCCGGCGCCTCCCAGCCCGGAACCGCCCAGCCCGGAGCCGCCCAGCCCGGAGCCGCCCAGCCCGCCTCCTAGCCCTGCACCGCCGTCTCCGGCGCCTCCCAGCCCGCCGCCCAGTCCTGGGCCTCCGAGCCCGGATCCGCCCAGCCCTGCGCCGCCTAGCCCTGCGCCGCCTGGGCCTCCTTCGCCGGCGCCTCCCAGCCCGGCGCCTCCCAGCCCGACGCCTCCCAGCCCGGAGCCGCCCAGCCCGCCTCCTAGCCCTGCACCGCCGTCTCCGGCGCCTCCCAGCCCGCTGCCCAGTCCTGAGCCTCCGAGCCCGGATCCGCCCAGCCCTGCGCCGCCTAGCCCTGCGCCGCCAGGGCCTCCTTCGCCGGCGCCTCCCAGCCCCGAGCCTCCCAGCCCGGAGCCGCCCAGCCCGGAGCCGCCCAGCCCGCCTCCTAGCCCTGCACCGCCGTCTCCGGCGCCTCCCAGCCCGCCGCCCAGTCCTGAGCCTCCGAGCCCGGATCCGCCCAGCCCTGCGCCGCCTAGCCCTGCGCCGCCAGGGCCTCCTTCGCCGGCGCCTCCCAGCCCCGAGCCACCCAGTCCCGAGCCTCCCAGCCCGGGGCCGCCCAGCCCGCCTCCGAGCCCTGCGCCGCCGTCTCCGGCGCCTCCCAGCCCGCCGCCCAGTCCTGAGCCTCCGAGCCCGGAGCCGCCCAGCCCTGCGCCGCCTAGCCCTGCGCCGCCAGGGCCTCCTTCGCCTGCGCCTCCCAGCCCCGACCCACCCAGTCCCGAGCCTCCCAGCCCGGGGCCGCCCAGCCCGCCTCCGAGTCCTGCGCCGCCGTCTCCGGCGCCTCCCAGCCCGCCGCCCAGTCCTGAGCCTCCGAGCCCGGAGCCGCCCAGCCCTGCGCCGCCTAGCCCTGCGCCGCCAGGGCCTCCTTCGCCGGCGCCTCCCAGCCCGGAGCCACCCAGTCCCGAGCCTCCCAGCCCGGGGCCGCCCAGCCCGCCTCCGAGCCCTGCGCCGCCGTCTCCGGCGCCTCCCAGCCCGCCGCCCAGTCCTGAGCCTCCGAGCCCGGAGCCGCCCAGCCCTGCGCCGCCTAGCCCTGCGCCGCCAGGGCCTCCTTCGCCGGCGCCTCCCAGCCCGGAGCCACCCAGTCCCGAGCCTCCCAGCCCGGGGCCGCCCAGCCCGCCTCCGAGCCCTGCGCCGCCGTCTCCGGCGCCTCCCAGCCCGCCGCCCAGTCCTGAGCCTCCGAGCCCCGAGCCGCCCAGCCCTGCGCCGCCTAGCCCTGCGCCGCCAGGGCCTCCTTCGCCGGCGCCTTCCAGCCCGGAGCCACCCAGTCCCGAGCCTCCCAGCCCGGGGCCGCCCAGCCCGCCTCCGAGCCCTGCGCCGCCGTCTCCGGCGCCTCCCAGCCCGCCGCCCAGTCCTGAGCCTCCGAGCCCGGATCCGCCCAGCCCTGCGCCGCCTAGCCCTGCGCCGCCAGGGCCTCCCAGCCCGGAACCGCCCAGCCCGGAGCCGCCCAGCCCGGAGCCGCCCAGCCCGCCTCCTAGCCCTGCACCGCCGTCTCCGGCGCCTCCCAGCCCGCCGCCCAGTCCTGAGCCTCCGAGCCCGGAGCCGCCCAGCCCTGCGCCGCCTAGCCCTGCGTCGCCTGGGCCTCCTTCGCCGGCGCCTCCCAGCCCGGAGCCTCCCAGCCCGGAGCCGCCCAGCCCGGAGCCGCCCAGCCCGCCTCCTAGCCCTGCACCGCCGTCTCCGGCGCCTCCCAGCCCGCTGCCCAGTCCTGAGCCTCCGAGCCCGGATCCGCCCAGCCCTGCGCCGCCTAGCCCTGCGCCGCCAGGGCCTCCTTCGCCGGCGCCTCCCAGCCCCGAGCCTCCCAGCCCGGAGCCGCCCAGCCCGGAGCCGCCCAGCCCGCCTCCTAGCCCTGCACCGCCGTCTCCGGCGCCTCCCAGCCCGCCGCCCAGTCCTGAGCCTCCGAGCCCGGATCCGCCCAGCCCTGCGCCGCCTAGCCCTGCGCCGCCAGGGCCTCCTTCGCCGGCGCCTCCCAGCCCCGAGCCACCCAGTCCCGAGCCTCCCAGCCCGGGGCCGCCCAGCCCGCCTCCTAGCCCTGCGCCGCCGTCTCCGGCGCCTCCCAGCCCGCCGCCCAGTCCTGAGCCTCCGAGCCCGGATCCGCCCAGCCCTGCGCCGCCTAGCCCTGCGCCGCCAGGGCCTCCTTCGCCGGCGCCTCCCAGCCCGGAACCGCCCAGTCCGGAGCCTCCCAGCCCGGAGCCGCCCAGCCCGCCTCCTAGCCCGGATCCGCCCAGCCCTGCGCCGCCTAGCCCTGCGCCGCCAGGGCCTCCTTCGCCGGCGCCTCCTTCGCCGGCGCCTCCCAGCCCGGAGCCGCCCAGCCCGCCTCCTAGCCCTGCACCGCCGTCTCAGGCGCCTCCCAGCCCGCCGCCCAGTCCTGAGCCTCCGAGCCCGGAGCCGCCCAGCCCTGCGCCGCCTAGCCCTGCGTCGCCTGGGCCTCCTTCGCCTGCGCCTCCCAGCCCCGAGCCACCCAGTCCCGAGCCTCCCAGCCCGGGGCCGCCCAGCCCGCCTCCGAGCCCTGCACCGCCGTCTCCGGCGCCTCCCAGCCCGCCGCCCAGTCCTGAGCCTCCGAGCCCGGAGCCGCCCAGCCCTGCGCCGCCTAGCCCTGCGCCGCCTGGGCCTCCTTCGCCGGCGCCTCCCAGCCCGGAGCCACCCAGCCCGACGCCTCCTAGCCCGGAGCCGCCCAGCCCGCCTCCTAGCCCTGCACCGCCGTCTCCGGCGCCTCCCAGCCCGCCGCCCAGTCCTGAGCCTCCGAACCCGGATCCGCCCAGCCCTGCGCCGCCTAGCCCTGCGCCGCCTGGGCCTCCTTCGCCTGCGCCTCCCAGCCCGGAGCCTCCCAGCCCGGAGCCGCCCAGCCCGGAGCCGCCCAGCCCGCCTCCTAGCCCTGCGCCGCCGTCTCCGGCGCCTCCCAGCCCGCCGCCCAGTCCTGAGCCTCCGAGCCCGGATCCGCCCAGCCCTGCGCCGCCTAGCCCTGCGCCGCCTGGGCCTCCTTCGCCTGCGCCTCCCAGCCCCGAGCCACCCAGTCCCGAGCCTCCCAGCCCGGGGCCGCCCAGCCCGCCTCCGAGCCCTGCACCGCCGTCTCCGGCGCCTCCCAGCCCGCCGCCCAGTCCTGGGCCTCCGAGCCCGGATCCGCCCAGCCCTGCGCCGCCTAGCCCTGCGCCGCCTGGGCCTCCTTCGCCTGCGCCTCCCAGCCCGGAGCCTCCCAGCCCGGACCCTCCCAGCCCGGAGCCGCCCAGCCCGCCTCCTAGCCCTGCACCGCCGTCTCCGGCGCCTCCCAGCCCGCCGCCCAGTCCTGAGCCTGTGAGCCCGGATCCGCCCAGCCCTGCGCCGCCTGGGCCTTCTTCGCCGGCGCCTCCTTCGCCGGCGCCTCCCAGCCCGGAGCCTCCCAGCCGGGAGCCGCCCAGCCCGCCTCCTAGCCCTGCACCGCCGTCTCCGGCGCCTCCCAGCCCGCCGCCCAGTCCTGAGCCTCCGAGCCCCGAGCCGCCCAGCCCTGCGCCGCCTAGCCCTGCGCCGCCTGGGCCTCCCAGCCCGGCGCCTCCCAGCCCGGCGCCTCCCAGCCCGACGCCTCCCAACCCGGAGCCGCCCAGCCCACCTCCTAGCCCTGCACCGCCGTCTTCGGCGCCTCCCAGCCCGCCGCCCAGTCCTGAGCCTCCGAGCCCGGATCCGCCCAGCCCTGCGCCGCCTAGCCCTGCGCCGCCAGGGCCTCCTTCGCCGGCGCCTCCCAGCCCGTCCCCTCCCAGCCCGGAGCCTCCCAGCCCGGAGCCGCCCAGCTCGCCTCCTAGCCCTGCACCGCCGTCTCCGGCGCCTCCCAGCCCGCCGCCCAGTCCTGAGCCTGGGAGCCCGGATCCGCCCAGCCCTGTGCCGCCTAGCCCTGCGCCGCCTGGGCCTCCTTCGCCTGCGCCTCCCAGCCCCGAGCCACCCAGTCCCGAGCCTCCCAGCCCGGGGCCGCCCAGCCCGCCTCCGAGCCCTGCGCCGCCGTCTCCGGCGCCTCCCAGCCCGCCGCCCAGTCCTGAGCCTCCGAGCCCGGATCCGCCCAGCCCTGCGCCGCCTAGCCCTGCGCCGCCTGGGCCTCCTTCGCCTGCGCCTCCCAGCCCCGAGCCACCCAGTCCCGAGCCTCCCAGCCCGGGGCCGCCCAGCCCGCCTCCGAGCCCTGCACCGCCGTCTCCGGCGCCTCCCAGCCCGCCGCCCAGTCCTGGGCCTCCGAGCCCGGATCCGCCCAGCCCTGCGCCGCCTAGCCCTGCGCCGCCTGGGCCTCCTTCGCCTGCGCCTCCCAGCCCCGAGCCACCCAGTCCCGAGCCTCCCAGCCCGGGGCCGCCCAGCCCGCCTCCGAGCCCTGCACCGCCGTCTCCGGCGCCTCCCAGCCCGCCCGCCCAGTCCTGGGCCTCCGAGCCCGGATCCGCCCAGCCCTGCGCCGCCTAGCCCTGCGCCGCCTGGGCCTCCTTCGCCTGCGCCTCCCAGCCCCGAGCCACCCAGTCCCGAGCCGCCCAGCCCGGAGCCGCCCAGCCCGCCTCCTAGCCCTGCACCGCCGTCTCCGGCGCCTCCCAGCCCGCCGCCCAGTCCTGAGCCTGTGAGCCCGGATCCGCCCAGCCCTGCGCCGCCTGGGCCTTCTTCGCCGGCGCCTCCTTCGCCGGCGCCTCCCAGCCCGGAGCCTCCCAGCCGGGAGCCGCCCAGCCCGCCTCCTAGCCCTGCACCGCCGTCTCCGGCGCCTCCCAGCCCGCCGCCCAGTCCTGAGCCTCCGAGCCCCGAGCCGCCCAGCCCTGCGCCGCCTAGCCCTGCGCCGCCTGGGCCTCCCAGCCCGGCGCCTCCCAGCCCGGCGCCTCCCAGCCCGACGCCTCCCAACCCGGAGCCGCCCAGCCCACCTCCTAGCCCTGCACCGCCGTCTTCGGCGCCTCCCAGCCCGCCGCCCAGTCCTGAGCCTCCGAGCCCGGATCCGCCCAGCCCTGCGCCGCCTAGCCCTGCGCCGCCAGGGCCTCCTTCGCCGGCGCCTCCCAGCCCGTCCCCTCCCAGCCCGGAGCCTCCCAGCCCGGAGCCGCCCAGCTCGCCTCCTAGCCCTGCACCGCCGTCTCCGGCGCCTCCCAGCCCGCCGCCCAGTCCTGAGCCTGGGAGCCCGGATCCGCCCAGCCCTGTGCCGCCTAGCCCTGCGCCGCCTGGGCCTCCTTCGCCTGCGCCTCCCAGCCCCGAGCCACCCAGTCCCGAGCCTCCCAGCCCGGGGCCGCCCAGCCCGCCTCCGAGCCCTGCACCGCCGTCTCCGGCGCCTCCCAGCCCGCCGCCCAGTCCTGGGCCTCCGAGCCCGGATCCGCCCAGCCCTGCGCCGCCTAGCCCTGCGCCGCCTGGGCCTCCTTCGCCTGCGCCTCCCAGCCCCGAGCCACCCAGTCCCGAGCCTCCCAGCCCGGGGCCGCCCAGCCCGCCTCCGAGCCCTGCACCGCCGTCTCCGGCGCCTCCCAGCCCGCCGCCCAGTCCTGGGCCTCCGAGCCCGGATCCGCCCAGCCCTGCGCCGCCTAGCCCTGCGCCGCCTGGGCCTCCTTCGCCTGCGCCTCCCAGCCCGGAGCCTCCCAGCCCGGAGCCTCCCAGCCCGGAGCCGCCCAGCCCGCCTCCTAGCCCTGCACCGCCGTCTCCGGCGCCTCCCAGCCCGCCGCCCAGTCCTGAGCCTGTGAGCCCGGATCCGCCCAGCCCTGCGCCGCCTAGCCCTGCGCCGCCTGGGCCTCCTTCACCGGCGCCTCCCAGCCCGGCGCCTCCCAGCCCGACGCCTCCCAGCCCGGAGCCGCCCAGCCCGCCTCCTAGCCCTGCCCCGCCGTCTCCGGCGCCTCCCAGCCCGCCGCCCAGTCCTGAGCCTCCGAGCCCGGAGCCGCCCAGCCCTGCGCCGCCTAGCCCTGCGCCGCCTGGGCCTCCTTCGCCGGCGCCTCCCAGCCCGGCATCTCCCAGCCCGACGCCTCCCAGCCCGGAGCCACCCAGCCCGCCTCCTAGCCCTGCACCGCCGTCTCCGGCGCCTCCCAGCCCGCCGCCCAGTCCTGAGCCTCCGAGCCCCGAGCCGCCCAGCCCTGCGCCGCCTAGCCCTGCGCCGCCTGGGCCTCCTTCGCCGGCGCCTCCCAGCCCGGAGCCGCCCAGCCCGACGCCTTCCAGCCCGGAGCCGCCCAGCCCGCCTCCTAGCCCTGCACCGCCGTCTCCGGCGCCTCCCAGCCCGCCGCCCAGTCCTGAGCCTCCGAGCCCGGATCCGCCCAGCCCTGCGCCGCCTGGGCCTTCTTCGCCGGCGCCTCCTTTGCCGTCGCCTCCCAGCCCGGAGCCTCCCTCACCTGAACCGCCCAGCCCGCGGCCTAGCCCAGCACCGCCGTCTCCGGCGCCTCCCAGCCCGACGCCTCCCAGCCCGGAGCCGCCCAGCCCGCCTCCGAGCCCTGCACCGCCGTCTCCGGCGCCTCCCAGCCCGCCGCCCAGTCCTGAGCCTCCGAGCCCGGAGCCGCCCAGCCCTGCGCCGCCTAGCCCTGTGCCGCCTGGGCCTCCTTCGCCGGCGCCTCCCAGCCCGGCATCTCCCAGCCCGACGCCTCCCAGCCCGGAGCCACCCAGCCCGCCTCCTAGCCCTGCACCGCCGTCTCCGGCGCCTCCCAGCCCGCCGCCCAGTCCTGAGCCTCCGAGCCCCGAGCCGCCCAGCCCTGCGCCGCCTAGCCCTGCGCCGCCTGGGCCTCCTTCGCCGGCGCCTCCCAGCCCGGAGCCGCCCAGCCCGACGCCTTCCAGCCCGGAGCCGCCCAGCCCGCCTCCTAGCCCTGCACCGCCGTCTCCGGCGCCTCCCAGCCCGCCGCCCAGTCCTGAGCCTCCGAGCCCGGATCCGCCCAGCCCTGCGCCGCCTGGGCCTTCTTCGCCGGCGCCTCCTTTGCCGTCGCCTCCCAGCCCGGAGCCTCCCTCACCTGAACCGCCCAGCCCGCGGCCTAGCCCAGCACCGCCGTCTCCGGCGCCTCCCAGCCCGGAGCCTCCCAGCCCGGTGCCGCTCAGCCCGCCTCCGAGCCCTGCACCGCCGTCTCCGTCGCCTCCCAGCCCGCCGCCCAGTCCTGAGCCTGCGAGCCCCGAGCCGCCCAGCCCTGCGCCGCCTAGCCCTGCGCCTCCTGGGCCTCCTTCGCCGGCGCCTCCCAGCCCGTCCCCTCCCAGCCCGGAGCCGCCAAGCCCGGAGCCGCCCAGCCCGCCTCCTAGCCCTGCACCGCCGTCTCCGGCGCCTCCCAGCCCGCCGCCCAGTCCTGAGCCTGTGAGCCCGGATCCACCCAGCCCTGCGCCGCCTAGCCCTGCGCCGCCTGGGCCTCCTTCGCCGGCGCCTCCCAGCCCGGCGCCTCCCAGCCCGACGCCTCCCAGCCCGGAGCCGCCCAGCCCGCCTCCTAGCCCTGCACCGCCGTCTCCGGCGCCTCCCAGCCCGCCGCCCAGTCCTGAGCCTGAGAGCCCGGATCCGCCCAGCCCTGCGCCGCCTAGCCCTGCGCCGCCAGGGCCTCCTTCGCCGGCGCCTCCCAGCCCGGCGCCTTCCAGCCCGACGCCTCCCAGCCCGGAGCCGCCCAGCCCGCCTCCTAGCCCTGCCCCGCCGTCTCCGGCGCCTCCCAGCCCGCCGCCCAGTCCTGAGCCTGCGAGCCCGGAGCCGCCCAGCCCTGCGCCGCCTAGCCCTGCGCCGCCAGGGCCTCCTTCGCCGGCGCCTCCCAGCCCGGCGCCTCCCAGCCCGACGCCTCCCAGCCCGGAGCCGCCCAGCCCGCCTCCTAGCCCTGCACCGCCGTCTCCGGCGCCTCCCAGCCCGCCGCCCCGTCCTGAGCCTCCGAGCCCGGAGCCGCCCAGCCCTGCGCCGCCTAGCCCTGCGCCGCCTGGGCCTCCTTCGCCGGCGCCTCCCAGCCCGGAGCCGCCCAGCCCGACGCCTTCCAGCCCGGAGCCGCCCAGCCCGCCTCCTAGCCCTGCCCCGCCGTCCCCGGCGCCTCCCAGCCCGCCGCCCAGTCCTGAGCCTGTGAGCCCGGATCCGCCCAGCCCTGCGCCGCCTGGGCCTTCTTCGCCGGCGCCTCCTTCGCCGGCGCCTCCCAGCCCGGAGCCTCCCTCACCTGAACCGCCCAGCCCGCGGCCTAGCCCAGCACCGCCGTCTCCGGCGCCTCCCAGCCCGGAGCCTCCCAGCCCGGTGCCGCCCAGCCCGCCTCCTAGCCCTGCACCGCCGTCTCCGGCGCCTCCCAGCCCGCCGCCCAGTCCTGAGCCTCCGAGCCCCGAGCCGCCCAGCCCTGCGCCGCCTAGCCCTGCGCCGCCTGGGCCTCCTTCGCCGGCGCCTCCCAGCCCGGAGCCGCCCAGCCCGACGCCTTCCAGCCCGGAGCCGCCCAGCCCGCCTCCTAGCCCTGCACCGCCGTCTCCGGCGCCTCCCAGCCCGCCGCCCAGTCCTGAGCCTCCGAGCCCGGATCCGCCCAGCCCTGCGCCGCCTGGGCCTTCTTCGCCGGCGCCTCCTTTGCCGTCGCCTCCCAGCCCGGAGCCTCCCTCACCTGAACCGCCCAGCCCGCGGCCTAGCCCAGCACCGCCGTCTCCGGCGCCTCCCAGCCCGGAGCCTCCCAGCCCGGTGCCGCTCAGCCCGCCTCCGAGCCCTGCACCGCCGTCTCCGTCGCCTCCCAGCCCGCCGCCCAGTCCTGAGCCTGCGAGCCCCGAGCCGCCCAGCCCTGCGCCGCCTAGCCCTGCGCCTCCTGGGCCTCCTTCGCCGGCGCCTCCCAGCCCGTCCCCTCCCAGCCCGGAGCCGCCAAGCCCGGAGCCGCCCAGCCCGCCTCCTAGCCCTGCACCGCCGTCTCCGGCGCCTCCCAGCCCGCCGCCCAGTCCTGAGCCTGTGAGCCCGGATCCACCCAGCCCTGCGCCGCCTAGCCCTGCGCCGCCTGGGCCTCCTTCGCCGGCGCCTCCCAGCCCGGCGCCTCCCAGCCCGACGCCTCCCAGCCCGGAGCCGCCCAGCCCGCCTCCTAGCCCTGCACCGCCGTCTCCGGCGCCTCCCAGCCCGCCGCCCAGTCCTGAGCCTGAGAGCCCGGATCCGCCCAGCCCTGCGCCGCCTAGCCCTGCGCCGCCAGGGCCTCCTTCGCCGGCGCCTCCCAGCCCGGCGCCTTCCAGCCCGACGCCTCCCAGCCCGGAGCCGCCCAGCCCGCCTCCTAGCCCTGCCCCGCCGTCTCCGGCGCCTCCCAGCCCGCCGCCCAGTCCTGAGCCTGTGAGCCCGGATCCACCCAGCCCTGCGCCGCCTAGCCCTGCGCCGCCTGGGCCTCCTTCGCCGGCGCCTCCCAGCCCGGCGCCTCCCAGCCCGACGCCTCCCAGCCCGGAGCCGCCCAGCCCGCCTCCTAGCCCTGCACCGCCGTCTCCGGCGCCTCCCAGCCCGCCGCCCAGTCCTGAGCCTGAGAGCCCGGATCCGCCCAGCCCTGCGCCGCCTAGCCCTGCGCCGCCAGGGCCTCCTTCGCCGGCGCCTCCCAGCCCGGCGCCTTCCAGCCCGACGCCTTCCAGCCCGGAGCCGCCCAGCCCGCCTCCTAGCCCTGCCCCGCCGTCCCCGGCGCCTCCCAGCCCGCCGCCCAGTCCTGAGCCTGTGAGCCCGGATCCGCCCAGCCCTGCGCCGCCTGGGCCTTCTTCGCCGGCGCCTCCTTCGCCGGCGCCTCCCAGCCCGGAGCCTCCCTCACCTGAACCGCCCAGCCCGCGGCCTAGCCCAGCACCGCCGTCTCCGGCGCCTCCCAGCCCGGAGCCTCCCAGCCCGGTGCCGCTCAGCCCGCCTCCGAGCCCTGCACCGCCGTCTCCGTCGCCTCCCAGCCCGCCGCCCAGTCCTGAGCCTGCGAGCCCCGAGCCGCCCAGCCCTGCGCCGCCTAGCCCTGCGCCTCCTGGGCCTCCTTCGCCGGCGCCTCCCAGCCCGTCCCCTCCCAGCCCGGAGCCGCCAAGCCCGGAGCCGCCCAGCCCGCCTCCTAGCCCTGCCCCGCCGTCCCCGGCGCCTCCCAGCCCGCCGCCCAGTCCTGAGCCTGTGAGCCCGGATCCGCCCAGCCCTGCGCCGCCTGGGCCTTCTTCGCCGGCGCCTCCTTCGCCGGCGCCTCCCAGCCCGGAGCCTCCCTCACCTGAACCGCCCAGCCCGCGGCCTAGCCCAGCACCGCCGTCTCCGGCGCCTCCCAGCCCGGAGCCTCCCAGCCCGGTGCCGCTCAGCCCGCCTCCGAGCCCTGCACCGCCGTCTCCGTCGCCTCCCAGCCCGCCGCCCAGTCCTGAGCCTGCGAGCCCCGAGCCGCCCAGCCCTGCGCCGCCTAGCCCTGCGCCTCCTGGGCCTCCTTCGCCGGCGCCTCCCAGCCCGTCCCCTCCCAGCCCGGAGCCGCCAAGCCCGGAGCCGCCCAGCCCGCCTCCTAGCCCTGCACCGCCGTCTCCGGCGCCTCCCAGCCCGCCGCCCAGTCCTGAGCCTGTGAGCCCGGATCCACCCAGCCCTGCGCCGCCTAGCCCTGCGCCGCCTGGGCCTCCTTCGCCGGCGCCTCCCAGCCCGGCGCCTCCCAGCCCGACGCCTCCCAGCCCGGAGCCGCCCAGCCCGCCTCCTAGCCCTGCACCGCCGTCTCCGGCGCCTCCCAGCCCGCCGCCCAGTCCTGAGCCTGTGAGCCCGGATCCGCCCAGCCCTGCGCCGCCTAGCCCTGCGCCGCCAGGGCCTCCTTCGCCGGCGCCTCCCAGCCCGGCGCCTTCCAGCCCGACGCCTCCCAGCCCGGAGCCGCCCAGCCCGCCTCCTAGCCCTGCCCCACCGTCTCCGGCGCCTCCCAGCCCGCCGCCCAGTCCTGAGCCTGCGAGCCCGGATCCGCCCAGCCCTGCGCCGCCTAGCCCTGCGCCGCCAGGGCCTCCTTCGCCGGCGCCTCCCAGCCCGGCGCCTCCCAGCCCGGAGCCGCCAAGCCCGGAGCCGCCCAGCCCGCCTCCTAGCCCTGCACCGCCGTCTCCGGCGCCTCCCAGCCCCCCGCCCCGTCCTGAGCCTCCGAGCCCGGATCCGCCCAGCCCTGCGCCGCCTAGCCCTGCGCCGCCTGGGCCTCATTCGCCGGCGCCTCCCAGCCCGGCATCTCCCAGCCCGACGCCTCCCAGCCCGGAGCCACCCAGCCCGCCTCCTAGCCCTGCACCGCCGTCTCCGGCGCCTCCCAGCCCGCCGCCCAGTCCTGAGCCTCCGAGCCCGGATCCGCCCAGCCCTGCGCCGCCTGGGCCTTCTTCGCCGGCGCCTCCTTTGCCGGCGCCTCCCAGCCCGGAGCCTCCCTCACCTGAACCGCCCAGCCCGCGACCTAGCCCAGCACCGCCGTCTCCGGCGCCTCCCAGCCCGGAGCCTCCCAGCCCGGTGCCGCTCAGCCCGCCTCCGAGCCCTGCACCGCCGTCTCCGTCGCCTCCCAGCCTGCCGCCCAGTCCTGAGCCTGCGAGCCCCGAGCCGCCCAGCCCTGCGCCGCCTAGCCCTGCGCCTCCTGGGCCTCCTTCGCCGGCGCCTCCCAGCCCGTCCCCTCCCAGCCCGGAGCCGCCAAGCCCGGAGCCGCCCAGCCCGCCTCCTAGCCCTGCACCGCCGTCTCCGGCGCCTCCCAGCCCGCCGCCCCGTCCTGAGCCTGTGAGCCCGGAGCCGCCCAGCCCTGCGCCGCCTAGCCCTGCGCCGCCTGGGCCTCCTTCGCCGGCGCCTCCCAGCCCGGCGTCTCCCAGCCCGACGCCTCCCAGCCCGGAGCCACCCAGCCCGCCTCCTAGCCCTGCACCGCCGTCTCCGGCGCCTCCCAGCCCGGCGCCCAGTCATGAGCCTCCGAGCCCGGATCCGCCCAGCCCTGCGCCGCCTGGGCCTCTATCGCCGGCGCCTCCCAGCCCGGAGCCTCCCAGCCCGACGCCTCCCTCGCCGGAACCGCCCAGCCCGCCGCCTAGCCCAGCACCGCCGTCTCCGGCGCCTCCCAGCCCGGAGCCTCCCAGCCCGGAGACGCCCAACCCGCCTCCTTGCCCTGCACCGCCGTCTCCGGTGCCTCCCAGCCCCCCGCCCAGTCCTGAGCCTCCGAGCCCGGAGCCGCCCAGCCCTGCGCCGCTCGGGCCTCCTTCGCCGGCGCCTCCCAGCCCGGGGCCTCCCAGCCCGCCTCCTAGCCCTGCACCGCCGTCTCCGGCGCCTCGCAGCCCGCCGCCCAGTCCTGAGCCTCCGAGCCCCGAACCGCCCAGCCCTGCGCCGCCTAGCCCTGCGCCGCCTGGGCCTCCTTCACCGGCGCCTCCCAGCCCGGAGCCTCCCAGTCCCGAGCCTCCCAGCCCGGGGCCGCCCAGCCCGCCTCCTAGCCCTGCACCGCCGTCTCCGGCGCCTCCCAGCCCGCCGCCCAGTCCTGAGCCTCCGAGCCCGGAGCCGCCCAGCCCTGCGCCGCCTAGCCCTGCGCCGCCAGGGCCTCCTTCGCCGGCGCCTCCCAGCCCGGAGCCTCCCAGTCCCGAGCCTCCCAGCCCGGGGCCGCCCAGCCCGCCTCCAAGCCCTGCGCCGCCGTCTCCGGCGCCTCCCAGCCCGCCGCCCAGTCCTGAGCCTCCGAGCCCCGAGCCGCCCAGCCCTGCGCCGCCTAGCCCTGCGCCGCCTGGGCCTCCTTCACCGGCGCCACCCCTTTCTGCGCCCGTGGACGCGCCGCCGTCTCCGCAGCCGCCTGTGCCACCCAGCCCGGAACCGCCATCGCCTGCGCCTCCCAGCCCTGCGCCTCCCAGCCCTGTGCCGCCTGGGCCTCCGTCGCCTGCGCTGCCCCTTCCTGCGCCCGTGGACGCGCCGCCGTCTCCGCAGCCGCCTGTGCCGCCCAGTCCGGAGCCGCCATCGCCTGCGCCTCCCAGCCCTGCGCCTCCCAGCCCTGCGCCTCCCAGCCCTGCGCCGCCTAGCCCTGCGCCGCCTGTGCCGCCTCCGTCGCCTGCGCCGCCCCTTCCTGCGCCCGTGGACGCGCCGCCGTCTCCGCAGCCGCCTGTGCCGCCCAGCCCGGAGCCGCCATCGCCTGCGCCTCCCAGCCCTCGACCGCCTGGGCCTCCTTCGCCTGCGCCGCCTGTGCCGCCTGCGCCGCCCCCTCCACCACCTTCGCCAATGGATCCACTGAAAGTCCCACCACCGCCAATTCCACCGGTTTCCAGCCTGCCCCCGCCGGGCCCGCAGCCACCCAGTCCACTTCCGCCTGGTCCATCACCGCCCCCGCCGCTTCCCCCAGGACTTGCCTTGGTGTTGAATGATTTTTCGGCAACATTTGTGAATGCAACAATCGTAGCGAATTTGAACATTACAAATGCAACAAGCGTCGTCTCATTTGTTCAAGACTTCAAGCAGATGACCGCTGCGGCACTTGGCATTTCCGTCGATCAGATTATTGTGCGCGCCGTATCCGTGGATGGTCAGCAGATAGCCAGGCGGCGGATGGAAGAAACGCAGCTGGTCAGCGAATGGCAGTCATTGACGCCCTCTGATGCGTACCCACAGTTTGGACAAGTAGTACTGGCTCACCACCGCACCTATGTGGGGGACCACTCAGCCGTCGTCGAACTGCAAGCGCTTGAGGAGCTGCTGCTGTCATCACAGCTATCAAGCGGCAGCAATGCTAGCCCCGGCAGGCGAAGGCAGCTCGCGGAGGCGACACCTGACGTCATGGTGGACTTCACAATTGTACAGTATGAGGAGGTGGAGCTGCCTCCGTCGCCCCCGCCGCTGCCGCCCCTGTCGCCCGGACTGTTCGCCCCGCCTGGTGCCCCACTGAGCCCGCCCTCCCGGCCGCCGCGGCCACCACGGCCCCCGCCGCTGGACGTGAGTCAGCTGGCACAAGTCCTGGGAGCTCAGGAGGTCGTTGTGGTGTACTCACCACCGTCACCACCGCCACCCAGCCCTTTGCCGCCAGCCCCACCGCCGCCCAGCCCCGATCCGCCGTCACCGGCACCCAGGCCGCCGCCAGGCAGTGACGCCGCGGCGCCTGCAACGCTGGAGGCGACCCTATTAGGCGCGGATTATGCGGCAATCCTGGGCTCACCCAACTTTGAAGCAGATTTCTGCGCGGACCTGGTTGTTAATGCTGGTGGTCAGTCCTGCTCGGTTCTGTACATCCTGCCGAGCAGCGGCGGTGTGGCGGTGGGTGCAGCGCTGGTGCCCAAGGATGGCACCAGTCAGTCTGACTTTGACACGGCTCTTCAGTCGGTGCTGGACAGCCCGAACGGAGCCTTTTCAACAACGTTTATTTCAGCTTATGGAGTGTTGTCTGTCCTCCTCTCTCGGATTAACCTGTCGCCTCCGCCACCACCGCCCTCGCCGCCGCCGCCGCCGCCATTCATCTCCACGTCCATGCTACCTCCACCACCACCGCCGCCACCGCCGCCTGATGAGATGCCTCCCTCGCCTCCACCCCCCACTTCGCCGCCACCACCGTTTCCTCTTCCGCCGGGCTGGCCGTCACCGCCGCCGCTGGCACCACCGCCGCGCCTACCGCCGCCGCCATCTCCCATGCTACCAGTACCAGAGAGCTTGCCACCGCCTTCACCAGCGCCCCTGGAGCCGGAGCAGCCGTCGCCTGCCTACTCTCCCGGTGCGCAGGACGAGTCTCCGTCACCGCCTGTAATGAGCCCCAAGCCGCCGCGTCGCAAGCGACCGCGCAAGCAACCTCCCTCCCCAACCCAATCCCCCAAGTCACCCAGGCCGCCAAAGCCGCCTCGCTCTCCTCCCGCGCCTCCAAAACCGTCGCCACCTAATCCGTACCCGCCGCCGGGCAAACCCAAGCGGCCGCCGCGTACACGGCCACCACCGCAGCCCATCCTGCGGGCGGAGGTTACGAATCCACCACCTTCCCAGCCAGACTCACCTTCTCTGCCCTCAGTGCCGTCGCCACCCAAGCCGCGGCGGCGCGAGAGGGCACCCCCACCGCTGCCGCCATCGCCAAACCCCAGTACACCACCGGAAGCAGCCCCGTCGCCTCGCCGCAAACGCAGTGGCGGGTCATTTTAACCGTATTACTTGGAGTAAGTTTGACATTGTCTTGCCCCTCCCGCAGTGTGGGCAGATTGGCGCCTTTTTACTCTGCAGTGGGATAGTCGTGTCAGTACGTCATGAACTCCAGATTGCGTGAATGCGTATTTGTTTTCCCCAGACAACAGCATTCTTTCCTTGTTTTCGAAGAAGTTTGCCCCTAGATACTATTCATCCATTATGGGCAAAGCACTCACATTGAGTGTCACGACTTGTTATTTGCAAACGTATGTGAGAGGTATGGGCCCAATGCGTGGTTCAGAGGCAAGGGGGCTGATGAAGAGACCGAACTGCAATGTAGTACACTGATCGAGGCTGAGTGCTGATATACAGTACCTGAAGGAAGTATGGCCGTGAGCAACTTGTTCGGAACGCTTCGAACACGATGATGCGACAATGTGACAATGCGACAATGCAACAATGCGACAGTCAGCAAAAAGCGGCTCAAAGAAAGAGAGAAGGAAAGTAGAAGGAGAATGGGCCCACCACTTGTATTTGCAGTATGTCAGTGCGTGGGGAGTTCACATGGTGAAGGGCAGGGTGCAGGTGGGGTGGGGCCGTGGGGCCAGGGGTGCAGTTTGTGGGCGCTCGGCGGACGCACACGTACGGCAGACCCGCCCGCAGATCAATTGTTGGTGCGTGTCAACAGCTATCCCCTGATTGCTGCGCACTTCCCGTGATAACTTGCATTGTCGCATTGTTGCATTGTTGCATTGTCGCATTGTCACATTGTCGCATGTGCACAAAAAAAGTTGTTCCGAACAAGTTGCAAATTGCTGGGACTCGCGTCTGTAACTTCCAGTCAGACATCTTGATTATGAGCGGTGTGACGGTAAATAGTAATCTTGTTGTAATTGATACTTGTTGTAAATATGTCTGGGCACTGCATGTGAGAGTTGAACTGTCATACTCGTTTGTAAATTGACGCATCTGCTTTATGGGCGCCCGAGGAGGCGCTCCTAGACAGCGGCCGGAATGACTAGACTTGTCGTGCACAAGAGCGTACACAAACACGCGTCGCAGCGTTGCTGATCCTCTAGAGCACGCGGCTCAGCCCATCTTTGCGCTTCAGCAGTGCGAATTGTTCAAGCGCACGCTAAACATGCAGTAACACCCAAGGTAACACCCACACACCGCGCCCCCGTTCCCCACACTGCACGCCCACCCTCAAGGCTCAAGCATAGATTGAATTACCCTTGCATGCAGCCTAGGCTGCTCTGCCTTTCCGTGCAATCGGATTCATGATTACCTCATTGAGCTCTATCTACATGCAGTATGCGGTCTGTTTTAACGAGGATCCTCACCCCCTCTGGCAGTACTGAAGCTCCAGCCAGAGTTACGTACCTAATGTGTTTCGGCACATTGCCCTCGCTCCATAACTGCTTTGAGGCCCGGTACATTGCAGCTCGGGGGATGCTCCTCCTTCCGTTAAAACAGCACTACATAACCGTTTACGTCCACCATCCTCCAGTCACCTACACGCCCGGGCCCCACCACGAAACAGGACCTTGGATAAACTGCGGTCCGGCTGTGGGGCCCACAATCGAGACAACTCGCTTCCCCTCTGCAAATGCGCGCAAAATGCAGAGTAGTCTGCCCCAAGGCGACTACGACGACATGCCAACAGCCCTCAGCCACCCAACAAGGTCGTGATCAACTTGTACGCCACCTACTTCCACTTCCACGCCAGCTGCGCCTGCTTGGTCATGTAGTTCATCACCACGGCGCCGACAGACAGCGCCACCAGCGCCGCCACCAGCAGCGCGTAGTTGAAGTCGTCCTCCAGGCTGTCAAAGCCCTTGGCGGGCGCCAGGCGCGTGTAGAACAGGTCCACGCCGTGCACGAACAGCAGGCAGGTCGACTCGAGGCGCGTGGGCTCCACCGCCAGCCCGCTCAGCCCCAGGACCTGCTTGTCCAGCGTGGCGAAGCTGAGTGGCGAAAAGGGCAGCGTGTCCTGCGCAACGGATGAAAAAGCATACGGTTCAGCACATGCGCATCAGCTGCATGTCCAGCGCCCGGGCCTGTGACTTGGGGCGCCCATGCAGGGCGAAGCGCGAGGTCACGTCATGGCAAGCTGCTTGCCTGATAGGGCGTGAGGCCGTCCTCCATCTCGTCTTGCGTCAGCTTCTGCTTCTTGGGCCGGCGCGGGTCCACCCAGCGTCGGTCCAGCGCGTACACCTACAGACAGAAGAGCGGACGTGACCACACCAGTAGAGCAGGACGCAGGCAGGCTTCTCGCGTGGCCCTTGGCACCTGTCACAACCAGCGTGCGCGAGGCGCACACATCGCCTTCGGCCGAAAGCTTGCACGTGGCACACAATTGCCAGACAGCGCACGCACGCACCTGGTCGGTGTTGGTGATGACCAGCATCTGCTTTGCGGTGATGCCCTGCTCCGTGCGCGTCACGGCCAGGCCGGTGGGCACGATGCGCGAGAAGTAGGACT
This sequence comes from Chlamydomonas schloesseri, assembly GCA_016834595.1. NCBI lineage: Eukaryota > Viridiplantae > Chlorophyta > Chlorophyceae > Chlamydomonadales > Chlamydomonadaceae > Chlamydomonas > Chlamydomonas schloesseri. Next base: position 655,286 of record JAEHOD010000017.1, read on the forward strand.
GGCTGACCACCTCGATAGGCGTGGGCGTGAGTGAGGACACGGGCTGCGTGCTGTTTGGGTTGAACAGGTAATCCAGCACGCTGAAGTCGCGGCCGGGGGTGGCGTCGTATAGCTCCATGGAACAAGCCACGAACCTGCAGAATGGGTCAGTTGCGAGGGCAAGCGTGGTTGAGGGAAGCATGTGGGCCAGGGGCATCCGAGCACGTCGTGGCAATTACCAGGGTATGGTTTGCCTTGTCACAGGAGCGTGAGCGGTCTTGCCAGGCCGACCCGTGCCCAGGCCGCTGGTTGCAGCTGGCTGGTGCGCTTCCATCCGTGCCGTGCCTGCTGTGATTGCAACCAGCTCGCAGCGCCAAGCGACGCACCTGCCGCTCTCCACGTCGCGGAAGTGGTAGAGCACCAGGTTCTCTGACAGCACCGCCGTCACAGGGCCGCGCGCGCCCGGGTGCGACTGGCTGTACAGCACGCGGCCGGTCACTGTGTCAACCAGGTGCGCGATCACGGCCGTTGAGTCGTCACCGTCAAGGGCCGCGCCGTTAGCCAGGCCCGTGGCGACAAACAGCAGGTTGGGGTTGAGGTACTTGTACTTGATGGTCCGGTCGGACAACACCTGCGTGTAGCCGGGGCGATCGGGGCGATCGGGGAGCCGGGCATGTGACGCGGCAACGCACAGTTTCGAGACGTGTCTGGTGTTATGACGACGTGTGGCCAGCTAGCACGCAGGAGAGGGCCCCTGCTGGCCGGCCACATGCACGCACGCTGGGCTGCTGCGCACCTTGACGGACGACTGGATGGGCTCCGTGGGGTCGCGGGTAGCAAACGCCAGCACGGTGTCTGGCAGCGCCACCTGCCACGCCAGGCGGGCGGTGATACCGGCGTCCCCTGCCCCGGCCGGCCCCGCTTCCAGGCTGAAGCCCTGCAGTGTGCCTGGCTGCACGCCCTCCCAGAACAGGTAGGGCGAGCGCTGCGAGGAGGCGAAATGCGCCTGAGAGGCAGCCGAGTCCGGCAGCAGGTTGACTGCCGGCACGGCGCCCGGCGCGGGCGAGTGGTCGACGAGCAGGTAGACGCTCTGCACCGCCGAGCCCTCGATGAGCGGCGCCGGCACCGACACCACACGCGACACGCCGTGCGTCAGCGGCTGCTGCCACAGCTCCTCGCCGGTGTGCGCGTTGATGGCAGCGACATAGGCTCCAGGGTGGGCCTCGCGCAGCAACAGAACCTCGGGCGCGTGCGTGATGTCGTGGTAGGAGCGCCACTGCAGCAGCCGCGTGGGCATGGTGTCGGCCGCGAAGGTGCGCGACCACATCACGCGGCCGTCGCCGTTGTGCAGCGCGACCAGGGAGCCTGCGCGTTGCGCGGCAGGTACGGCGCGACGCAGCGCAAGTTGCTCAGGACACCAACCTTTCCTCATGTTGCAGCTAATGTCTCAGCGAGCTGGCCGCCCGCCTGCACGCCTTCCCAAAATTTGATCATCAAGAACATGAGTATACCCCTCTCCTCCGCGCTCTCTGGTTCTGGGTTCTGGGTTTTGGGGTTGCAATGGTCGCTTTGGTTTCTGGAATGAATGACCCCTCGCAATACCTACCAGTGCCCGTGAGCGCCAGCAGAAGCTTGCGGAAGCCGTTGACGTCGCGCGTGGGCGTGTTCTTGTCCGACAGCAGGCCGCGCAGCTCCAGCAGCTCGGCGGCCTCGGCTGGCGTGTTCAGCTTGAGCTGTACTTTGGCGCCCAGCACCTGGTACCTGCAGGGCGGTCGGGCGGGCGATCGGGCGGTCGGGTGGGGGAGGAGCTCGAGGACGGGCGCGAGAGCCCAGAACGGCGCAGCGTGCAGCGACGCAGCCAAGGCCCGCTCACAGGCATTGGTGCGGCTGCCGAGCCATGGCGCAGGACACGTGCACGTGTGCAAAGCGCTGCTACGAGGCGCCCACCCACCTGATGCGCGTGTTCATGTCAGCCTTGGCGGCGGCGTCGCCCTTGAGCGCGGTGCCGTTGGCGGGCAGGTCCACGAACAGCGTCTGGCGGATGGTGGCCAGGCTCTCGTCGCGGCTCCACACCACCACGCCCTGCTGCAGCAGCGCCGTCAGCCCGCCGCGGAACACCACCAGCGCCCTGAATACAATGAAAGCAGCTACGGTGTTTTGCACGGGTTGACAGGCCGGGTGCTGCGCACATCCATCAAAGACATATTTCACGCGCCCGACACACGTGCCTGCCGTGATGTATGCGGCCGAAACATGCAAACCCAAACCTCCCAAGCCACGCACCGGACGCCCCAGCTCTTGTCCTTCTTGCGGAACGCGCCCAGCGCCACCATGCGCGGCTGCAGCGAGGCACCGTGCGCGGCACGGCGCAGCGCGGCCGCGGGAAAGTCCTCCTCCTGCAGCACCTCGCCGCTGGCCGCCGACACCACCAGCAGCCGCAGCTTGTCGCCTGCAGCGACGGCGGTCCAAGCAGGCAACAAAGGTGCGTCAGACGCGTTGGTGCGTTATACGCGAACAGGGAGGAACCTTAGCATGCGTCCGGCGTTGACGCATGCTGGCGAAAGCTTTACCTGCGACTCCGCGCGGCACCCACCTGCAGGCCCCTCCACCAGCCCCACCGCCGCATTGTTGCCAACCGAGGCCTCAGCTGAGGCGCCGGTGGCGGCGGCGTAGAAGCGCAGCAGTTTGGGCTGGCCGTCGGATACGGCGAGGACCGCGGCGCCCGCATCGCCGCCCTGGAGGACAAAGCCCGCCGAGGTCGGGATCAGCTTGTGGCCGGCCGCGGGGCCCGCCGACAGCTCCGGGACAAGTGCGTCCAGGCGCTGGCAGCTGAACGCCGCGTCGCCTCCGGCACCCCCTGTACGCGCGGAGAGTTGGCATGGGCCAGCCGGAAAGAGATACAGGGGGTGTAGCTGGCACGTCGCCCTGGCATACCGTACCGCTCCAAGGCAGTGGTCATAGCGCATGCAAAGCATCGCGGTGCGCCCAGCTAGGCTCACCAAGCCGCAGAGCGCAAAGCGCGCTGCCGTCAGCGGACAGCGCCGCAAAGCCCGCCGGCCCGCCCGCAGCCACGCCGGACAGGTCCTGCGGCGCCTCCACCACCACCTCCGCGGCTGAATCACCAGCCACGAAGCGGGAGGTCGACACGAGCAGCACCGACTTTGACCTGCACGGGAAGAAAGAGCGACAACTCAGGTCACTCCTAAAACAATCCCGGACTGCTGCTCGGGCTGCTCTTACCCGGCGTTATACGCCACCAGGTAGCCGGTGGCGACCACCACCACGTCCCTGGCCAGGCCCTTGAGCTGATGCGGCCTGGACAGCTGCGACGCGTCCGCGGCGTCCAGGACCTGCGGGGCGACGGCGCATGGGTGTAACACCGGACGTGGTGTGCCACGAACCTTACCCGAGCCATTGGCCCATTGCCCACGTAGCAACGGACTTACGGACGAATGCCGCGCGGCGCTGTGCTCTTCTTACCGCCAGCGCCCCGCATAGGAACCAGGATCTACACCTGAGCACAGGGCTGCCGCCCCTCCTCTCCTTTTGCATCTGTGCTCCACACCAGCCATGAACTGTATTGCATGGCCCCGATCACACGAGAAACCCCAGCGCTGGCCTTCGATTATCCGTATTTTATCAATGCAGTTGCCCAGTTATTGTCCCAAGTCCCGACCAACCAGAGGACCTCATTCCCCCTCACCCCCCAGCTCGCCTGGAGCCCATCCCGTCTGCTATGCTGACCCGGCGCTAGGTCCAGACTGATGCGTTGGCCACCGGCATGATATGATCAATACAGAATGCTTCATCCAAATGTCAAAGCCCGTGGACCAGTACCTCTACCCACTGCACTCTGCAGCACCTGTGGCTTACAACTGTTAGGAGCTACAGCTTGGCGCCTCTGTCACGCCATCACCCTCAGGACACTGCTGACTAGTGTACGTCCCGTCTCCGTCACTGCAAGCTGTCACAGCACGCCACGCCCAAGCACGGCTCCCCCCGGCGGCACGCATGCACACCCGACCGACCCTAACACCTGCCGGCTCACCTGGACTGCGCCAGCCTGGACCGCCAGGATTGCGCCATTGCTTTTCTCGCTCTCTTTCCCCTGCACCTCCGCCACAACAGTCGCTGCCTGAACGGGCAGTTTGCGCTGCCACTTAAGGCCGCCCTCCAGATCGAATGCGCGAAGGTAATCTCCTGATGCCGTCAGCAGCGCAGCTGCGCTTCCCACGTAAACTACAGAAGGTGCTGCTCCAGCGGACTGAAGCTGCTTCCGCCACGCGACGCTGCCATCGCGCAGGTTTAGGCAGCCAACCACTGACTGCTCCGTTGTTACGCAAACGCGAGGCTTGCTGGGATGAAATTGAGCTGATGAAACTATGCCAATGTGCTGCTTGTACCAGTCATAGGCTCCCGCCTGGTCCTCAAAGCGGGCCGCTGCGCCTAGGGCGAAGACCGCGAGGATTATCAATGTTTGAAAATGCATGCTTTCAAATGTCCCGCGCTTTCAAAAAGGCAAGAAGGTGTGTATGCTAAAGGCCCATTTCTCAGTTTCAGATGGTAGACTTTGCTGTGGCTTTGTATAGATTTCCTGGCCGCGTACGTGTGCGGGAAGCAGTGCATGGGGATGCCTCTTGGAGTCTGGGCCGGAGGCAGCGACTGACATGCATGGAGGATGCACGCACATGCCTTGTTGTTACGGACATGCGCTTGTCCGCCTGGTTCCCTAGCCTGTCACCTCCCCTGCGCCCTTACCCATATGCACCGTTGTTTGCTGGCGCACTCCATGCAACGGCAAACGTATGTGATAAGGTTGTGCCAAGTGCGAATGTGTCCCGCGCGCGTGTGGTTCGCGTCAAGCGCTTGCCGTCCGCCGCCCTTTGACACCCACCTCACAAGCCACGATGCCATGCCCCCTTCACCCCGCTCTTTCCATAGCATCAAGTCATGTTGGCGGATGCCGTTTATTGTCCGCTACGTTGGCCCGCTGGTTGCCTACACTCTGAGGGTAAAATGACAAGCAGACAAGCACTATACAAGGGTAACTCTATCCTCGGTGCAGTCCCTACACCAGCTGATGAGGCCGATGAATGGGCCGAGTCTAGCCATTTTATGATCGTCAAGTACCCCTTGCTCGACTGCTGTGTTGCTTGGCTTAGCCCGTCTACATGGGGTGCAGCAATGTGAGCGCTGCCAGGGCAGCTAGGCAGGCCGTGTGTCGGGGATGCATGGGGTGCAGGCAGCATCCTCCCGTCTCCCTGCGTTAGAATAAACTATGTTACAGCTGTGGGCCTGCCTCCGACCCGGGCCCGACACACGGCCTCTGCAGCCTACCAGTCTCTGGACTGGCGAGAGCGCTCACAAAAGCAGCGCTAGAAACCCAAGCCCACGGCTGACCTGCCCTGCCCGCGCACAGCAAGCCTAGCCACGAAACGAGAAACGCCTCCCTGTGCTCTCCTGAGCCCACAGGACCAGGCGGTGTGGAGACAGCTCGCGCATCGAAAGCCTCATACAAAACCCCCGACAAGAGACAATCCGAAGACGAGCCACCCACGCTCCCCTGGGGGCTACCTACGCCTGGGAGCGCACACGTCACCCTATGCTACTCATCAGTAGGCCACACGTAGCAAGAGGGGTAGGGCCGGCGTGAACGCTCAAAGCCGCTGCACCTAGCCGCCAAAGCTACAGCCCAGGCCACCACCTCAATCGAGTCACCGCAGAGGAGAAAAGCACGCAACCTAGCGCCTACCCGCCACCACCCACAAGGGTCGTGAACGTACGTCACCGTCAACGGTACCACCCGCACACTCATACACACACAAACCGCGTTTCATCTACACTCTATCTAGTACCGCTGATAAGCAGCTGTTGTGAGCTGTCAAGACTTGACTAAGCAGGTTGCTGAACCTTAATGCGCCCGCCCTGCACGGCTAGCAGGGGGTGTGCCGTGCCTACCCCTTCCCCCCCTTCCTGGGTACCCCTAATCCTGCGAAGTCCTGCAGCCGCCTCCAAAACCCTGTCACCGCTTCCGCTTTAGCGGATTCTACAGGCTCAGTGGCGCCCTCCATTTCCATACCCTCTGGGGGCCCTGCGTTGGTAACTGCCCTCAACCTCGTCCGGGCGCGTTCCATGGCCGAGAGGGCGGCTAATACCACCACGTCCCACACTGCTTGCTGCACTCCGTGAGGCGGTTCTGCCAGCCATAGCTGCTGCCGAGTGATGGTGTTCGCCATCGCCGCGTTAATCTGCTCCAGCACTGCCTGCGCCACGGGACACTCCCAGAAGTGATGTGCTCGCGGCGAGCAGGGTGCGCCGTGCGTTCCTCCGTGGGCGCCGCATCCACACGTTTCCTGCTGCTGGGCTCCATTGACGTGGCTGTTTCCAGCCAGAGGTACTCCATCCACTGCCAGCCGCCATAGGACCTCCATGTGTTCCCGTTTCCCATCCTGCGTGACCCATTGGTAGACCCATTGGCTCGCAATTTAGAGCATGTCCGTAACCCACACCATGTTACAGCTGTGGGGAGACTTCTGACCCGGGCCCGAAACACGGCCGCTGCAGCCTACCAGCCTCTTTGGACTGGCGAGAACGCCGACAACCTGAACGGCGCACATAAACCAAGCCTACGGCGGTCGAAACGCGCACGACGCTTGACCTCCGTGAAACGCAGTGCGTCTGCCTCCAATCGTCAGACCAATCAGTAGCCCATTGAGTAGGTGGTGAAAGGCGTTTGGTGCGATATGCTAATTCAGCCCCTCTGCGATGAAACAGTAAACGTGATGGTCTGGACTGCAGCCGGTGTACCAAGTGAGGAACGTTTATGCGGAGGGTGGCTGGAGTTCGGGCGTTCTTCTCTTCAGTGAGGGGTGGTCGGGGATTGCAGGGAATGTCGGGGTGGTTTTGACAAAATGGTGGGATCGGGGTGGCTGGGGTGGTGGCCGCCGAGTGCCAGTGAAGGCCAGGGTGGCACCGACGCTGCTGAGTTTACCGATTGCGCTTTTTGGGGATATGTACGGCGTTGTACGGCGCACAGCTGCAAGCCGCGTAAGGCTGGTGTCCAGAAGTGCTGGTGTACCAAACTGCATACCCGCAAGCAAGCTACCTGCCCGGCCAACACCGCCATCTCTGCTCTGCGTCTCCGACAACCCTGCAAACAGACGCAGCCACCCAGCAGCAGGGGCCCGGCAGCGATCTGCCGGCAGCCATTGCTCGCATCCTTGTCCTGGACCCTGCAGCACATATCTTGGTTTGCACTGCCTTACGTGAATGGAGCATGTCAGTATGCAAATCAAGCCCGCGGTCGTCTAGTCATACGTAAGTCTTGGGTAACCGCGCATGGGATACACCGGCCGCCCCCATACACGTTCGCTTGAAAAACTAACGGAGCTCCTGAAAGCACATTATGCAGAACTGTGGGGACACACGCGCCTGCCTGCACGCCCAGGCAATCCTTGGCGGCCCAGCACAGTGGCCTCACAGTGGCCCCCAATGTGTACCAAGGTGCCCCCCTTGCAGCCATAGTGCGACCTGCATCGTAGCGATGCCGTTAGTTGTCAAGTTCGGTAGCGCGGGAATGTGCTAATTGGCTGCAAGATAGGCTGCGGACGACGCTGCGTTGTTAGGTCCAGCGGGTCAATTGGAGATATTTTCGGGTTTGGCATTCAAGCATTTATTACCGTCTAAGCATCGCGGCTTGAGCCAAAGTTCCCCTAGGGTGTGACATGTGTGACACATACCCCCATCGCTGAAGTGTGGGGACACAATGCCAAGTGCTCCCCTTCCATGCCCTAATAACAGCTATTCTTTTAGACCATGTGTTATGCAATTAACAACTTCATTGCATCAAAATGAGAGTCTTTCATCGAGGGTGTTAGCCTCCTGCTGCTCTGAAGAGCTTGCGACTGAGGCCCAAGCCCATGTCTAGGATGCATATACGCCTAGGGCTTCGAGGGCTGCTAGGGGCATTGCTGATTGTCTGTCTACGCTGTCAAGGCATTCTTGAAACAGCTGCTGACCCAGTCCACGCCCGGCATCTCCTGCAGAGCTTACCAGTCTATACAGTCCTAGATGCGGCCGACTTCGTGGCGCAGCTCCAAGTCGCGCAGAGCGCCGGGGTTCAGCGGGCGGTCTTCTCGCTGCCGTCCGGAAGCATGGACCTCAGCGGGACGCTCAGTTTTAACTTCTCTGTAACTCTACAAGGCGCAAATACAGGCGGGAGCGGCCCAGTGACAGTAATCCGCTGCTCGCCCACATTCAATGGGACATCGCTCTTGGCGTTTAGTGGACAGCAACTTGTCATTACTGACGTACAGCTGTCAGATTGCGCAGTTGCTGGTCTCAACATTGTGTCACCTGCAGCAGACGTGACCATCGAGCGGAGCATGTTCACTAACTTCACCCGAACATTGGTGCGTCTAGCATGAGATTGCCGCCAATTTGACTCTACTCAGCTGGTTATTGTGATAATGCGCAGGCAAGGACCTTTGTACCGTTGGTTAACAGCCCATCAGCGCTTGACCTGACCAAAGTCAGTGCTCTCGCGCTGCACTCCAGCAGTTTCTCCGGTAACCTGACAGTGAGAAACACGGCGTTCACGGCCAACGCCTACGTATCGCCGGCAGCGACTGGGCGGAGACTAGACGAGGAACAGTGGGCGTCCGAGCAGGAGACGAGCGTCGACGAAGGCGACGGTGAGCTGACGGGGCAACGTGGCGGGGCGTGGTGTTTCACAGACCCACACCGAATCGCGTACCAGCTCTGATACCATGTGCGCGCACCACTGACGTTGCATCCCTTTGCTCAGGCGGCTCCCTGCTGCTGGAGGTGTTGGCAGCGTCGCCGCTGCTGCGCCAGCGGCGGCTTCAGCGGCGGCTGGCGGCCGCGGGCATAAGCATGGACAGCCTCCTCGAGCAGCAGGATGATGAAATGGGGATGCTGGCGGGGACGGCGGAGGGCTCCATGTTTGGGCTAGCAGATCGCCGCCAGCTGCAGGCGAATACGCGGTACACTATGCCGCTGCTGGAAAGCGCGAAGATCCTGCACCCGGCATACCGGGTAAGCTGGATTGCAACACCAGGGCCCCCTGCTCTGTGTCCTATGAGAGCAGAGACCTTCGTACCCCAGGCCGACCTGACCTGCGTGCGTACCCTACATGCAACAGGCTGGCCCGTGGACAGACGACCTGCAGGCGGCAGTCGCCGTCGTTTGCGGGCGAAGCGGGAGCGCCGCGTCTTGCAACCTGCGATTCGAGGGAGTCACTTTCTCCCGCAACACGGGTAAGGCGCATAGGAAGGGCACGCCAAGTCTACCACAGCCTCCTGCCCACCAGCTTTACCCCTTCTGCCTCATTATGTGCACTCCGGCACCTGCTTGCACACATCGTGACACACAGGCATGGCCACAAGCGGCCTGGCGGTCATGTGCGATGGCGCCGACAGCTGCGATGTGGCGCTGACCAACTGTACGGTCACGGGCAACAAGCTGCTGTGGGCTCCCGCCACGGATGCCTCAATCAACCCGGGCTCAACAAACACTAGGAACAGGATTGTGGTGTATGACGACTACTCCAGCAGCTGGCTGGAGAGGACGGGATCAACGCTGTTTCGAAAGATGGCACCTTGGCTCACGTACACGTACCCACTGGTGGACCGCTATGCGACGGTGAGTCCGCCGGCTGCGCACATGAGGGCAATGACAAAAGCGTGACAGTGGCCACGGGGCGGGGATGCGGTAAATATCTCCTTGTCACGAAGAAATGCGGAGTACAACCTCAGCACTGCCGCGCATACTATCACCATGTCGCGATCTGAATCTCCTTGCAGGATCCAAGCACAGACATCACGAACTCACTCTTCGGCAGCCGCAGCGGCCTCCCAGCCACCACTGGCCGCACGCTGGGTGCAGTGGTGCTGCTGCAGCGCAACTCGCCGTCGCCAGGCGTGGCGCCATCAGCGGCCGCAATGATGCGTGTCACTGTCACCGGGGGCGTGTTCACTGGCAACGATGGCTCGGCCATCATGAGCACAGCTGCAGGCAAGTCACGACGATGGAAAGGCCAGACGGCGGCCCAATGACTGCAGCGGAGATGCGGGCTAGGCCAGTCGTGTGGGGTCCATTTTGGGGCCTGTACATGTGCTAGCCGAGCCTACATGTGTACGCTAGCCGGGGAAACTGCGGTTGCGATGCATGGGGGCAGGCCGGTTACGTTGGGACGACCTGGCAAGCGCGTGCAGGACAAGCTGGGTGGGAGCCGGTCCAGCTGTTTTTTGGAATGCGTATCTTCATGTGTATTGCAAGTATGCCCTGCAATGGTGCGTTGCCGCTGCGCAGACTTCATGGACATGGCGGGCGGGAACAACACGTGGGGCGGCGGTGCGCCTCGCCACAGCGCGGATGTGACAATGTCGGGTGCCACCTTCACCAACCACACCAGCGGCTGGCCGTCGGTGTGGATGCGCTGGCCAAGGAAGGTCACCGTCGCAAATTGCACGGTGTGTGCGTGTCTGCGCATTGCATTGGCATGGGCGAGGGAGAGGGAGGGTGGAGCAGGAGGACTGAGGGAGCGTGATGCAGAACCTGTGGTGCAGTCGGCACATGAGAGAAGGGCGGGTGCGGGACGAGGGCGCGAGCGGACAAGCGGCTGCACGGGCAAGCACACCGTAGCAATCTCACTGCGACGGTCACAGTTTTGGCTGGCATGAACCGCTTTTGACGCGCCACGGCTCGCAGGTCACGAACAGCACCGGCGCTATGTGGTTTGACGAGGTCCGCGACTCCGCGGCCATCCAGTCCAGCAACTTCACTTGTGAGTCCCGATAGATGCGATTTTAAAGCTAGATGCTGCCGCGCCGCGTTCATTGCTTTGTATGTAGCCGAGCCCGTAATCTCAGCTGCGTGTCCCCATGCCTGTAGCCAACATGCCAAACCAGCTGTGGCTTGACTACTGGAATTTTGCCCAGCTGTCTCTGCCTGCGGAGCGTTATACGTTTGGCATTCACACCGGTGCGGGCCAGTGGCAGACCGTGAAGGTTCAAATGACGGCCCTGGGCAGCGTGCCCAACACGGTTCTGGTCTCAGACTGCGTCTTTGATGGTGGGTGGCCTGTTGGGCCGACTCGAGGGGTGGACAAGTCGGGTTGAGGATTTGCCCAACAACTGAAACGCCACTGACGCCGCAAATGCCATTTGCAGGCAATCCCACGTACTTGTCGGGCGCCCTTTATGTGCGTGCGTATGAGAGCATGTTGATTGACAAAAATGACCAGCCATCACTAGCGGCTGTCACCATCAGCGGCACAAATTTCAGCAAGACCAGCTGCAGGTGCGAACCACTGCCTAGCTGGGTGCTTTGTTCTCACCCCCCTGACAGTGTGGACTAATGAAGTGTCTGCAATTGTCAACCGCAGGAAACCCGGTGCTTGCACCACTTTTGAGCGGCCCCTGTACGTGTACCAGGTGTACACTGCCAGCCTGAACCGCTGCTGGTGAGCGGCTCAGCGTTTCGGGCGGGGTTAGCGGGCGCGTGTGCCAGTGCAAGGCAGGTAGCAGTCGTGCGAACTGGCAAAGCGCGGCGATCCTTCGAGGGTATATGGCTTAAAGCTCATCGCAACAATCATACCGCAGGTTTTTGTCAAACGGCAACGGCGGTGTGTACCTCAGCAAAACGTACGGCGTGTCCATCGCTGCTTCCACGTTTACCGACAACGTGCTGACGTTTGTTGCGGACGAGCAGCAAGACACTGACAACGTGTGGGGTGAGTTGGAAGTCGAAGGGTCGGCGGGCTGGTCGCCTCACGATTCCATACGAGCTAAACAAGCACGGGGCAATGATGGGATTTTGGTTTCTGGTTTGGGAAGGGGCCGGCCGTCTTGTACGGCTGGTACTACGGTTCGCGCCGCAGTCATGCGGACGTTGCGAGGGTTGGTCGCTTGGTAATACTCCGGTTGAGGTCCAGGCTGGAAGGCATAGCTGACAGGGCCGTTCGCGCCGACGTTACATCATGTTACGACAGTTGCATGCGTGGTGCGCTGAGTTCCTTACATTGTATGTTTTCCTCGTGTGGACGTGCCCACGTCGCAGGTGGCGCCGCTATTGCAGTCAAGGAGGTTGGCAAGGGCGGCGTCAACATCACCAGCTCCACGTTCACCAACAACGTGGCCAAACTGGGCGGTGGCGCTATCTTCAGCCGCCAGTTCGCCTACCTGCAAGTCACAGGCAGCACGTGAGTCGACTGGGGCAGCATGAGGGGCTTTGGGTGGTATTCATGTATGTTAGCCTCCAGAAGGCCACACGATGACAGCTGGGACCGCACATGCGTCCTCCCAACTCATTGCCCTACCCGTTACGCAGGTTCGACAACAACACGGCGCAGCAGCTCGAGGGCGGCGCCATTTGGATGACCTCATCGGACACCCTGACAGCGGACCTGGCGGCTCTATTTACCATTTCTGGTTGCAACTTCACCCGGAACGTTGCCGGTAAGCTGGCCTGCGTTGCGCTTGGGATGCCAGTTTTCCTTGGGCAGCTCCGCTAAGGCACAGGAACACGATTAATGTGCAGTACCTGTTGTAATTCCATTGCCGTCGGCCCCTTCACCAACCCGTTTTGCAGGCCGCAACGGTGGCGCGATCAATGCTTTTGTCGTTGCGCCAGCCCGCGAGTGGACTGTGCGCGACAGCCGGTTCTCTGACAATATGGCCATGCTGGACCCGCTGCAGCGTGGGGAGGACTCCCTGGACCGGTGCGGCGGCGGTGCCATCTTCACCTACGCGAGCGGCATGGTCGTGTGGAGCTCCATTTTCTCGCGCAACAAGGTGCGCGCGTGCCATGTCATGTGCGCATCGACGGGTGAACGACCTGGACAATGACCTTGCCGTGGGCGCAAACGGTCACCAACGCAGGTGCTGGGCCACGCCGGCGGCGCGATCCGTGCCGCAGATAGTTCCCGCGTGTCCGTGGACTCGTCCACGTTCGAGCACAACGTCGCCATCATGGGTGGTGCGCTGGCCTTGACACGGTGCGCGCACGGGCTTGGATGTGGGCCAGGCCACTCCGTACTATTCCATGCGGCTGGGCACCCAACTGTTACAGTAACTCTTGCTTGATCGTATGATGAATACTGTGTCGCTCCACCTCGCAGGATGGCTACCTCCAACACAATGACAAACTGCACGTTCAACAATAACACTGTGGTTGATCCCTGGGCCTGGCCTGAGACGTCGCCCATCAAGTCGCTGGCGACGCGTACCTTCCCCTCCATCTCGCTGATCAGCGCCGGCTTCGGTGGCGCCATCTCGGCGCAGGCTGCTATCCTGGAGATTGCCCAGCTCAGCGTCATTACCAACTGTAGTGCGAAATTTGGTGAGCGGCCACTGCCGTGCAGATGGCGCCCTAGGGGAGGGAAGCAGTCAGTTAGTGGTCAGTGGGCACGGGCTTAACCTTTTCGCCTTGCATGGACCACAGGTGGCGCTATTGCGATTGTGCGGTCAGCCAGGTTTCGCATCCTCGGTGACGCCAAAGAGGAATACGGTCTGTCACTGCTTGCTGTGCCAGACGACCTGGCAGCGGCAGCCAACGCAACCGGCACGGGTCTGCCTTACAAGTTCTTGTTTGCTGGTAACACGGCCCTCATCGGCGGCGCCCTTTACGTCGCAAACGTCGATGAGGTCATATTCCTTAACTTCATGCGACAACTAGTCAAATTTCCCGGCCAGCGCAACGCAACAATCGAAGCCCAGGGATATGTGTTTTCCTTGTACATACCGGATGCTAGGGCCAGCGTATACCAGACCCCTTTGTCGCTTCGCTACGAGAACTCACCCGGCATCCTGCTGTACGCCAACGCTGCGAGCGGTGGTGGAGCGCTTTACCTCGAGGGCAACGGCAAGGTGGGTTGCGTGCGCAGACTGGGTTGACAGTCAGACAATCGGAGCAAACAAACGTGGGCGTCCTGTTGCTGCCTCGCTGAATGCTTGTTAACCCCATCGTTGTGGCGTTCACGCGACTGCAGACCGACATCAAGAACACGCGCTTCGCGGGCAACTCGGCGTTGCCCCAGCCCCTGGCTGCTAACTACTCCGGGCTGTACGGGTTGGAGGCGTACAACGGCACTGCCGTGGGCCAGGACTGCTTTGGTGGCGGCGGCGGCGCTGTGTGCGTGGTGGGGCTGGTGGCCAAGGAGGTCAAGGTGAGACAAGGCACTTGCGTGGTCCACAGCCGCGGGTCACCATGATGCCCCGTGTTGTGTCCTCAGCGCCTGCGGCTGTTTAACCTATCGTGTAGATCTACAACTCGGACGTGCTGTACAACACGGCCATGGACGGGGGCGGCATGTTCATCAGCGAGGGCCAGAACTGTGCCGTGCAGTCGGGCTGCTACAAGGTGACGCTGGACGCCATGGAAATGCTCGGCAATGTGGCACTCGGCCGCGGCGGCGCAATTCACTGGGTTCACGACAACGTGCTGCGGATCACGTCGTGCCCGCGCGACGCGCCCCGTGTGTTCTCCACCAACGGCACCGTGCTGTTCAACTCCCCCGTGCGCTTCTACAACACCTCCGCCAACGAGACGGCGCCGGCCGTGCCGTACAACATCACGCTCACGGTGCCGGACCGCAAGGGCCCAGCGGAGTGGTACGGCCAGCTGCCGGCGGCGCACCGCACGGCGCTGCTTGCGTCCATCGGCGGCGCCGTCAACACAACCGCCGGTTCTGTGTATGCCTCTGGTGGCCGGATCCAGCTGGCGGCGGGCGCAGTGTTTGCGCTCAGCGCGGCTGCCAACACGACCATGCTGACCGAGAAGGGCACGCTGATGGCAGCGGGCGGCACGATGCTCAACGGGCCAGTACTGGGACCCTTTGTCAACGCCAGCAGCAACGGCACCAGCAGCTCTAACAGCAGCACCAACAGCAGCACGCGGGTCAGGCTGGATGCGCCGATGCCGCTGATACTGAACGGTACGCTGGTCAATGACACCGACTGGCTGGGCATCCCCTACCAGAACCTACCATGCGGCAGCTGGTCCAACAGCGCTGACGCCGGCAACGACATCTCCACGTCGGCCTACGTGCTCATGGTGCGTGCTTTGTTGGGGTGGGGGAGACGCGACGTGTGGTTGCCCTCTTGCTGCTGGAGGCCTAGCCTGATTGCGGCATTGCAACTCCGAAAAGCTACACTTACACAGCGTCTGCCCCCCCCGGTGTCTCTCCATACCTACCACAGAATCCGCCACGCATCGACTTTTACACCTCCAACACGGACATTGATCTGAGCGTCACCGTGCACGACTGGTTCGCCCAGAACTGCACCGGCGACAGCTCCACGCGTGCCGTGATCATCGTGTCGGCGGTGTCGCCCGATATCTCCGGGGAGACCTCCATCCCGCCCGTCGACGGCACCGCGCACTTCACCGCCATGCGGCTGCGAGCGCGCGAGGGCCTGCACAACGTGACCCTGGCGGGGCGGCTGAGCGGCCCCACGCGCGAGCTGCTGTCCGACATGGTGTCCATCTACGTGCGCCCCTGCGGCATCAACGAGTTCCTGGCTCCCAAGAACCTGGATGAGTGCATCCCCTGCGACAGCGGCAACTATAACTTCAACGTGTCGGCGGTGAGCGGGGCCAGAGGGGGGGGCGCAAGCCTGGACCTGGACAGGGGTAGAGGCAGAAGGTTCTGGAAGCGAGCATCAGATTGTATCCCTTAAAGCACCGTGCACCCCCGCCCTGCAGGTGTCTTGCGGGGCCTGCCCTGACAACGCGGACTGCCGCTACCCCGACTCTCGCTGCGTGGCCAACGACGGCGAGGACTGCGACGTGGTCGGCTTCATGGTGCCCGAGGACGGCTACTGGCACAGCAGCTTCTTCAGCGAGCAGGTCATCGAGTGCCCCAACCCCGACTCCTGCACCACCGACAACCGCAGCGATGTGCTAGCCACCATGCAGCAGCGCATCTTCCACGTGAGTGCCCGCCTGGGCTAGCGGCCTCGCGGCCTGCATGGACGCAGCCATGCCGTCCGCTGATGGCCCCTGTTACCACGCTCGTCAAGACGCCCTTGCAATGAACCGCCTCAACCGCCTGTGGCCTTCCGCCCTTGCACCCCTCCCGCCCTCCTGCCTGCCTGCCTCGCAGCTGGCCCGCTCCATCCAGCTGAACACCTCCACCGCGGTGGCGGACGAGGCGGCCAAGTGGGTCGACGAGTCGCTGGTGTACAACAACCTGCGCCGCCTGCTGCAGGTCAAGGCCATCAGCGACACCAACTACACCACCGTGCTGATCAACATCACGAAGGACCTGCTGTGAGCAGGGGGGTTGGGCACATTGTCTGTGTGCTGGCACCTGCCTGCTTTTGTCTGACGCATGGACGAGCACGTGGTTGCCACACCCGCTGATACAAGCTCTCTCATGCCTTACCCGCATCCTGCAGGCCCGACTACCTGCAGAAACAGTGCGCGGAGGGCTATACCGGCACGCTGTGCGGCGAGTGTGCGGTGGGCTATGGCTGGAGCCAGGTCGCCACCTGCGTCCAATGCTCCTCCAAGGTTAGCGCTATGTGGTGGCCCCAGGTCTGGGCTCTGCCTTGCGCGTTTGCCGCCTGCCAGCCTTGCACCGGATTGCTGAGCATCAGCCTCCGGTCACACCTCTCTGCCTTCTGCTATACGGTACATCTTCTTTTCGTAGGCGCTCAACGACCTGTACTACGCGCTGGTGACGCTGCTGACGCTGTCGCTGCTGGCGTTCACGGTGTACAGCAGCCTCAAGGAGCAGAAGAGGCAGGGCCTGCTGGTGGGCGGCAAGGGCGGCAAGGGCCGTAAGAGCGGCGACAACGCATCGCCCGTCCACAGCGCGCCCATGAGCCCAGCCGACACGCAGTACCAGCAGCAGGTGGCAGCGGCCGCCGACGCCGACGCCGCAGCGGCAGCGACAAGTGCTGCGGCAGCCATCCCGTCAGCAGGGCAGACGGCTGCGGCCAGCACGGTGCCCCAGGATGCTGGCGACAGCTTTCATGGCGTTGCCATGATCCTGGACCCCGCTGCTCCCGATGATGCGCGCCAGCCGCAGCAGCAGGTGTCATCGCTTCAGGCGCCGGCGCAGCTGCCCCCCTTGCAACTGCCAACGCAGCCACTGCAGTCAACGTCGCAACTGCCACCCTTGCAGACGCCCGCGAATATGCCACTGGTGTCGCCGGACATATCGCAGTATGAGGACCCAGTTGTGTCAGCTGCGCGCGGCCACTTCCCCAGCGCCCCTGGCACGCCTCGCAACCCCGCCGCCCATGCGCCCTACCCTACATTCGATGCCCCACCCAACTTCGAAGCTCGCAGTGGAGCTTCCGTCACCGGTGCGCCACAGGACGTCCCATTGGCCGCCTCAGCAGCTCTTCTCAACGGTAGCAGCCCCATGGGCTGCCCGCCCGGCGCCACCAACGGCGGCGTGGGCAGCAGCTTGAATGCCGGCAACGGCAACGGTGGCGCGCGGCCCGTGGCGGAGGGTATCGAGGAGGTGTCGGACTTTGAGGATACTCCGAAGCACACCGGCGAGCTGGAGGTCCGCTCCGGCAGCGTGCACGCCGCGCCACCGCCGTTGGCACTGCCGCACGAGCCGCACCACCTGCCACCGGGCATCATCATGCAGGCGGTGCCGATGATGCACGGCACGCCGCCGCACTCTCCGTCGCTGGTGCTGCCGCACTCGCCTCGTTACCACGACCTTACGCATGGCCCCAGCTCACCCGGCTACACGGAGCGCCCTTCGCAAGGCCGCACCCAGTCCGGCGACCGGCCCAGCAACCAGTCCTACATGGCCGCACGCCGCCGCGCGCACCAGTCCACCGTGGTCAAGATCTTTGTGAGCTACATCCAGGTGCTGGCGCTGCTGCAGAATGTGCCGCTGGACATCCCCGGCGTCATGGACACCTACTACCGCATCAACAATCAGGCCACCAGCTACCCGGGCATCCTGGTCTCACTGGACTGCTCC
Organism: Chlamydomonas schloesseri; assembly: GCA_016834595.1. Lineage (NCBI taxonomy): Eukaryota > Viridiplantae > Chlorophyta > Chlorophyceae > Chlamydomonadales > Chlamydomonadaceae > Chlamydomonas > Chlamydomonas schloesseri. The sequence continues at coordinate 673,239 of JAEHOD010000017.1, forward strand.
ATTCCCGACGGCGGCTCCGTGTCCAAGGCCTTCATCCGCGTCATCCTGGCCGTGCTGGCGCCGCTGTACATCTTTGCCGGCGCCGTCATCTTCTTCCTGCTGTTTGCGATGTTCGACTACTACGTGCTCACGCCGTGAGTGGCTGGGCTGGCGATTGCTGCGCCGTGGTGCTGTAGGTCTTCGCAGGTTGCGAGCACAATGCAGCGGCCGAGTGGCTTGTCCCGGCAAACGCACGCACCCAACCAACACCGCCTGACTGCCTGCGCACTGCCCCCACCCCCGCAGGTACCTAGCCAAGAAGGTCAACAAGCGCGGCAAGCGCAAGCATGCGCTGCAGCTGCCCACGCTGTCGATGCACATCAACGAGTACTTGCCGCGCCAGCTGATCGTCACCTTCATCACGATCATGTTCTTCTTCTACCCCAACGTGGTCCAGTCCATTATGACCATCTTCTCGTGCGTGGACGTGGACACCTACACCGGCAACGAGCTGGCGGTCAGTTCGCCCTGCCCCATCCTGTTGTAGCAGCTAGCACCAGTGCGCATGCCGGCAACTACTTGGACATTATGTTGCGTGCTTGGTGCTGACTGCCGCTCACTGTCCAACCTGTTTCCACCCACAGACCGGCCTGGGCCTGCAGACTGACCCGGTGTGGTCGCAGGACTTTGGCCAGGTGTGCTACGAGGGCGCGCACCTGGGCCTGGCGCTGGGGCTGGGCGTGCCTGCCGTCATCCTCATTGCTGTGGGCTGGCCGCTGGTCAGCGCGCTGCTGGTGGCGGGCAAGATGGGCTGCCTGACCAACATCCGCTTCACGGAGGACATGACCGAGATGTTCCTCGCGGACTTCAAGGCCAAGTGCGTGCTTGATGGGTGAAGCCGCACGAGGCCGCATGCCTCCTCGGCGGTTTCTGTGCGTGCGTGTGTGCGGTGCATTGTGCCTCACTGCGTTTGCCCTTTGACATACACACTTCATGCCACCACGCACAACAGGTACGTGTGGTGGGAGAGCGTGGTGATGCTGCGCAAGTTCGCCATCGCCATGATCGTCACCTTCGTGGATGACGGCGCGTCGGCGGGCGTGCAGCTACTGTTGGTCATTTGCGTGCTGGTCATTGCGGTGGCGCTGCACCTGGTGTCCATGCCGTACCACCACATATACACCAACAACCTGGAGCTGGTGTCGCTGGTGGTGCTGCTGGCAACGCTGTATTTCTCGCTGTACTTCAGCCTCAGGTGCGTGCGCAGCGGCAGCATGCGGCGAGCGGGGTACGGCTTTGTAGCAATCATGCCGAACCACATGGTTTCAAGGGACCTTTCCCGATGTGTAACCCTCCTCGTCCGCGCAGTGCATCCCTGACCCAGGGCGGACGCATCGCGATCTCGGTCATTATCCTGGTCATCAACATCCTGATGGTGCTGACGTTTGTCTACTACATCATCCAGGTCGGCATCGTGTCTACAAAACGTGTGCGCGTTTTGACTGGCCGTGCGTAAGCACGAAGTGTGTACTCCTTGCGCACGTGAACGTCGCCCGCTGAATCTTCCCGCTGTATGCGCGCTAACCCTGCAGGCCTACTGGTACGCGGCGCTGTATAACAGTGGGATTGCGGAGATTGACAAGGAGTCTCGCGAGAAGCTGACAGCGGACGAAATTAAAAAGCGTATTATGGCACGCCAGATGATTGATCCATCACCGTCGCCAAAGCCCGGGGGTGCACCGGGCAGCCCACCGGATGTCAAGTCAAGGTCGTCCCTCAAGTAAGCTTTAAAATTTCGGGGCTTTGGCGTGCACCGGCGTAACCAAGCGTTGTGTCGCCTCATCTGCCACCCATGCCTTGCCGGTTGCTCTTGGCCACAGGCTGGGCGTCCAGCACCGTATGGCATCGCTGTATGCCTCCGCGGTTGTGGCGGGCCTGCGCGTGGGCTCCACGACTAACAAGGTCTTGCATCGGGTAAGTGGTGTGGCGACACTTGTACTGGGTCTAATACCGGCAACTTGGCATACCCTGCCTACACCGCCCACTGTACCGTAGTGGCCAGGATAAAAGTGACAAGCGTCTTCAAAAGATAATATGTTGCCCAAGTGACAAGCATGTACGGCAACCAGCTGCGTGCCCCAAACCGTGCCTGATCTGACCGAGAACAGCACGTTAGGAGCCCCGCAGGGGGGCCTGGAGGGATGTGGGCAGAATATAAGTGACAAAAAGTTGCCAAAACTACATACTACAAATCGCAGAATCGGGGGTTTCGGTCTCTTACCGGTCTATTTTGACCACTACGGTATGCCTCAAACCCCTTCTGTGCCGTAGATGAAGACGATGCTGGACCCGCAGCCGCCCAGCCGCCTCGCCAGCTTGGACCTTGACCCGGAGGCCGCGGCTGATTCTTCTGGCCACGCGCACTCCGCGCCGGCGGAGGCTCGTGGCGCCAAAAGCACGCGCGGCCCAGCCCCCCGTGGCGCGGGCAGCGCGCCGGCGGGCCCGGGCGCGTTTGAGATGCTGCCTCAAGGCGAGCCCGGGGAGCCCACGGCGCCGGGTCTTAACTCGGCAGACCTCACAGCCATGCAGGCGTCGCTGGCGGCACGGCGGCGCGGCCCCGGCTCCACGGCCGCGGGTAGCGGGGCCAGCACGCCCATGACTCAGGGCTCGCCCACGCCGTCGGAGCTGATGGGCGCACGCGGCGGGGCGACGCACAGCTCGGTCACACACGGCCGCTCGCGGCTAGCGGTGGCGTCGTCTAGCACCACGGTCCCGGCGCTACCACCTGTGCCAGGATCTCAGCCAACCATTGCAGCAGGCGAAGCCCTTTAACTTATCGCCCCGGGCACTGCTGCTGGTCAGCTGGGCGAAACCCCGGCTGTTGTCCTTGTTCTGCATGACCGGTGATAGCATAGCCGGCGGCGCCCGGGGTACGTAGGATTGACATGGTGTAATCATGAGCGTGTCGAGTTTTGGGCGCAGCGCCGGCTGTTCGCAAACAAAATGCAACATGCCTTTATGATGACTTGAATTTGGTGAGGGGGCCTACCTGGGATGGCTGGTACTTGGACCGTTGGACCGCTGCAAAATGGCAGCACCGTGGCGATCACAGGCATGCGGGACCCTTGAGCGTCGGTGGCCGCTGACATGGCGGGGCCTAGACAGCGCGTACGTGTTCATGGACCCAGCTGTGCTGCGTGAGCTACTTGCAAACGCTGCCTTCATTTATATCACCTCTGACTTTCAAGACTTGACGCCACTAGGATTGAACCGGATGTGTTCGTACGCTGTGGCATGGACGCATGGTAGATGGGCGCGGCAGTTGATGCAGGGTACTGTTGGGGTTGCGAGCCACGTTGGAACTGTGGCTGCGGCGCCGAGGGTTTGCTGTATTCCCCGACTGCGCCACACGCCGCGCATTCGAAGAGGATGCCCTCCACGCGACGCATTGCTTGACTGATTTGGTGTGTCTGTGGCCCAGCGCCACCCTGAATTGCGCATTGGCGGCCATGTGCGTAAGTTGGGCAGCTAAGTTTCGTGCTGTGGGTGTCCTGATCATGCATCGTTGGTATGTCAATATGGAACACCATGCAAGTTGAATTGATCTAAATATCGTAAAACCTAAAGGAGCCCGCAGCCAGGAAGATGTGTCGTGTGTGTTGTGTGTCTCTCCAGGTGTGCACGTTCATTAAGACAATTCAATAACATTAATTATGTTATGCTGGTAAATGCAACTGCCATGGCAGATCCAGGCGGTCCCTCACCTCTACAAGACTACCGAATTACCCTCTCCTACTCATGCAGAATGGATAGATTTCTCCTGGATTTCTTGCACAAAAGATTGCATTGGTTACAGGAGGGACCTGCTGACGCAGTTCGCGAGCCAGCGAAAGCGTACTGGAACTAGTACGAACACCCTGCTCTAGACCTCAGGGGCGTGCCACCTGCAACACCAACAGCCTACTCTGGGCCTTGGGCTAGTAGGCCTTGCTCCCAGGGGAGCTCCACCATCTCACTCATCCAAATCCTCCTCAAATGTAATATACCGTCAGTTAGTGGCGGAGGACCGGAGCGGAAGGCGAAGCGTAGCGAAGCCGCAAAGCGGAGGGAGTGGAGCCTCTAAGCTAAGTTCCAATGCGGAAGTCGTACAAGCTGTCGCTTGTTCGCTTCGCTCTGTAGCACGTTTCCGGCATTCTGCCTTCAACGTGAGAGCTTTAGTTCGGCCGACTTGGGCCGCTCTCGCTCAAGCCCGGTGGAGTTCCCGCCCCCCCCGCCCTCTTGCTTGCTGTCCCGTTGCTTTCCTCCTCTCCGCGCAGGATCTGCTCGGCCCGCTGTGTGGCGCCCGCTCGGCCTTCCCCCCTCATGCCCGGAGGCATGGCTTCGGCTGTGGTCGCTGGCGTCGTTGGGTTCGCCGCCGCTGGTTGGGTAGTGCCGCGTTGCTTGGCTTCGGTTAGGTGGCTGTTCGCCTGGGTTTTGGTGCTGTGGCGGTGTCCGTGCGTCGGTTGGTCGGGCCTCTGCCCGCTGGGTTGCGAGGCCGCCTTTGGCGCGCCGTGTTCGCCCGCCGGCTCGTGTGCTCGGCGGAGGCGCGCCACTGGGTTTGCTAGCTTGTGCTGGTGTGTTGGCCTCGCGGGCTTGGGTGCGTTTGTTTTTGGCTCTCTCCTGCTTGTAAGGCCCTCCTCCTGTCAGTCGGTTTCGGCCATCGTCCCTCCGGTCAGTCCAGCCCATTTCGGGTCAGCTCAGCCAGTGAACTGCGACAGCTCTCGACTGTAGCTTGGAAGCTGGCACACCAGTACATACTAACCAATGCGTCTTGAAGCCGCAAACGGGTGCGTAAGCGGCCGCACGTGAGCAAATATGAGTCTCACCCAAGGCCTCACCACCGCATGCGTGGAGGACGGCTCACCATGGCCAGCTGCGCTGAGGAGGCCGCCCATTCACCCAAGCGACGCAGCTGGTCAATGGCAGTGGCCGAGTGGCGGGTGATGTGTCGGGTACGGTATGTTTGCATCAGCAAGGGGGAAGTGTGTCCTCACCCAGCCGTCCGGTCTAGGTCTATGATGTTGTTCGCGTGTGAGGACACCATGTTGGCGAGAGCCACGGATGGCCTATCCAGGGGCCATTGTCGGATTTGTCGCACCCGTGGAGGGCACTGATAAGTGCGACCGTTGCAGGCTTTTGTGCGCAAACCAGAAGGGCAGGCCAGGGCCCAGGGCCGACGGCCTCGCAATCCCACGCTCAGCAGAGAGGCAGGGAGACGTGCTCTGCTCCCCACGCTTCATGCCGAAACTTCCGACGGTGTTTCAGCATCTTAGGAACTTAGCGAGTACAATTCTTAGCGCATGTCAGTGACCGCTGCTCAGTAGGCAGGCACCTCTGGTCACCCCAGTTTTTTTACGGCTGTGGGGAGACTTCTGGCCCGGGCCCGAAACACGGCCGCAGGGCCGCTGCAGCCTACCAGCTTTAAGGACATGCGCTAAATTGCGAAACGAAAGCGAAAGCACGCCACCCGATGTTGATGTCGTGTCTCGCAAGCAGCATGAGAAGAGGGTGAGCGGTAAGGCGTAGTGCGCGGCCAGGGGTGTGCGCGGCCACATTACCTCCGAGGGACGGTAACCGCTGACACGAGCCGACCGGATACCGCCAGGAGGCTGTAAGCTATACTGTTCGGACCGCTGGGCTGAGGGGCGCGCTGGGCTGGCGCAGCCTGGCTCGAGGTGTGACCAACCTGAAAATCGCCAGCGCCACCGGTGCCCAGCCTCTTTGGACTGGGAGAGCGCCGACAACCTGAACGGCGCACACGAACCAAGCCTGTTACCCCCTGTCACATACAAACCTGACCCTGCACCTCGCACAGGACCCCCATGTCATATGTCAGGTTGTTAGCAATGGCAGATGCACAACTCGCTAGACACGCTTCAAAATGCGCAGCAGCGAAGAGCAAGGCAGATGGGAGATGCCTTCCCGAGCTCAAGCATCAAAAACAACTCGTTAAGAGCATATGCATACGCATCATAGCAGGACAATGGTTCGCGCATAGACGTTCCAACGTAGACGTTTGCGGGGCGGACTGGGTTGCGCGGAAGCTGCGCTCATTGCAGTGCCTCATTGCGAGCCCGCCTTCAGACTTCCTGAGTTATTCAAGACATGTTGATATCAGTGGCTGGAAATTGCAATTTACTGAATGAATTAAATACAAGTTGCTGCGCAAGCCTGTCCGTCACGCCTAGGGCGAAGGTTTCAGTCTTGCTGTGCCAAATGCCTACTAAGCCAATTGTGACATAATAAACCATGAAGAGCTTACTCTAGGATGTTATTTACACTGCGTTGCACGGTTTACACTGCAACTGGCATTTTCAGGGTGCCGCAGACGAGGGACTGTATCACCAATCCGGCTTGTCTAATCAATATGAATAGGACGTAGGAATGCATCTATCCGGAGGAGGTCTGGCTTTGGCGCTGCTGTTTCTGAGTGCATTGTCCAGCGGAGTCGCTGGGAAGCGGTCGACCAGTGCGGGGTCTGCCGCTGGCGCATGGAACTGCGACGAATGCCCCGAAGTCGCAGCGCCCGTATGCGTCGCTGGCGTCACATTCAGGCACGCCTGCCTCGCCGCGTGCCAGGGGTTGCCAAGCGGGACCAACGGCCCGTGCGCAGGTAGGACCGCGGGGCTACCCACCTCGGTTTCGCGCCCGCCACGGCCAGGCGGAAGCTAGTTTGTGTAGGATCGCCCCCAGTCACACGCATTCATACATACAGCTGTGAGCGGTCATATTTGCGAGTTGCTTCTTGGCGAGGGTGGCGACCAAACTCCATCCAGCGTCGCAGCGACCCACTCGCTGCGCGCCGGAGCGCTTCAGCTCCAACCACGAATTGCAACCTGTGACCCCAGGTGAAAACCTCATCGCTTTGGCGACTGGCGCGCTGGCGGATACTTCCAACACGGCGCCAGCGAACGAGCTGCGTATTGCGGACGTCTCCCTGGGTTCGCAAGGGCCTGGAGCCGTTAGCAGCAGCAGACAAAGCGCCACTGCTGCTGTGGCCGTCAGCCGCAGCAGTGCAGCCTACGGCGGTGTAGGCAAGCTCCACAAGCGGCAGCATGCCCGCAAGCAGGACATGCACCGCTTCCGGGAGCACGGCTTTGTGCTTGTGGGCTCCCTGCCCCTGACGGCATCAGGGGAGCCCTCGCCGCCGCCACCGCAGTCGCGGTCGACATCCTCATCGCAGCCTGGCGGCGGCGATGCTGGGCATGATGGGGGAGATGGCAGTGACACAGCACCCGGCGAGAGCTCGTGGGACCCTGCGAGGGCCAAGATGAGGTAAGGAAAACGCTGGGTGGCAGCACCAGCCAGGGCACAATTCTTGTGTCCTTGAGGGTCAAGGAGGACGTGGTCTTACGCAGCGGGCGCATGACCGCAGAGTGCATGCCTCCTGCAGCCAGCTATAGAGGAAAGCGGTCTGATCGGACCCTAAAATCATCTAACACTGAAGTGGTGCCGCCAAACCCGTGCGCTCCCATCATCTCCCATCCCCGATGCACGCAGGGCGCCCAAGCCCCGGCCGAGCGCTGGGTCTAGCACCAATAGCGGTGGCAGCAGCGGCGGGGCGGACGGCCTGCAGGTCCGCGCGCTGCGCTACTCGGTCGCCGACGGCCTGCTGTACGCGGAGCTGGCGGCGCGGCCGGCACTGGAGCCGGCGGTGCGGCGGGCGCTGTCGGCGGCGACGTCGCCTGGCGGCGCGTCCTGGCGCGCTGCCGCCAGCGGCAGGAGGGAGCAGGATGCGGAGCAGGAGCTGGAGGAGGAAGGGGGCGTGAAGGGCACAGGCGCCCGGTTAGGTCGTGGCTACGCCTCGTTCGGGGCCATGACAGCCACGGATGGGAGCGCAGAGCTCGCGGGCGCGGCGGCGGCGGCCGTCAAGGCGGCCACCCTAGCAAATGCTGGGCACAGTAGGCGGGGCAGTGGGCAGCAGGCCGGTCCCCTTGAGGTGCTGGAGCCTGAGGAGAGCGCAGCCACTGCTGCCGTCTCGGGCGGCCTGCTCCGCGGGCAGGACCCAGGCCAGGCGCTGGGGCAGCACCGGCGGCGGCAGCGCCACCGGCGCAGCCTGCAGCAGGGGCTGCAGTGGTCCGGCGACGCGCGCTGGCGCGTGCGTGACGCCACCGCCTGGCCCTTCTCCGCTGTGGCGTACATGGTGTATAAGCAGCCCAGCACGGGCTCGCGCTACCAGTGCTCCGCCACGTTCATCTCGCCCGTGGACGTGCTCACGGCGGCGCACTGCGTGTGGGACTTTGACAACCAGACGGCCTACCGCGACTGGCGCGTCTGGCCGGGCCTGGCGTCCGCCTCCTCTAGCGCCACCTCCAACGCCGCCGCCTTCCAGGCTGAGTACGTCACCTTCTACCGCACGGAGGCGGCGGCCGCGGCGGTTGGGGACACCAGTGCTTTCAATGACCTGAACAACGCCAACCGCCGCGGTCGCGGAGGCGGCAGCAATGTCACGGACGAGCAGCAGTACGGCGAGCAGCGGTACGACGTCAACTACTTTGACGTGGCTGTCATCCGCGTCAACCGCTCGCACAACAGCTGGCTGGGGCTCAAGTACGACTGCTCCGTGCAGTCGTACCCCAAGACCATGGCGTGCGGCTACCCCTCCACCTGGCCCGCCAGCTACTGGCAGCACTGCAGCCAATGCTTCCTATCCACCAGCTCCTGCCGGCCGCTGTGGCAGATGTACAACTTCTGCTACAGCGAGCGCGGGCAGTCGGGCATGGCCATTACCGACCTGGCCGACAGCCGCGTGCTGGGCGTGCTGAGCGGCGGCCCCGCCAACGGCTGGGACTACTCCTTCTGGACGCCCATAGACGCCTTCCACTTCCACAACATCGTGCGCTGGCTGGCGCCTAATGACGGTGCGCTGCCGTCTCCGTCGCCGCCGCCGGCTCCGCCGGCGCCGCCGCCGCCGAATGATGAGAAGCTGTCGCCGCTGCGGCAGGAGCGCTTGCCGGACGCGCCGCCGCCGCCCAACGTGCCGGATGCGCCGCCGCCGCCACCGCGCCCTCCTCGGCCCTCACCGCCGCCACCGCCCTCTCCACCCTCGCCGGCGCCGCTGCCGCCCGACTCACCAGCCAACCCGCCGCACCCACCTCCCAAGCCAGCCAAGCCTCCCAAGCCGCCGCCAGCCAGCAAGCCACCGCCGCTCGTCCTTCGGCCCAAGCCGCCGGGCCGCGCCGTTTACAGGAGGTTACCGCCGCCGCGCTCCGCGCCCTACCCCAGCCCCGGTGCGTCTGCCATCCGCAGCGCGGCCACGTCTGCAGATGCCGTCGCGGTCAGCCGAGTGGCCGACTCGGCAAGCCCTGCCATGAAGGCGCCTGCCGCCGCAACTCTGGCCGCCACCACCACCTCCCGATCTGCCGCGGTTCCTTCTGATGCGGGTTTCACCAGTGCTGCTGCTGCTGCTGCTGCTGCTGTGGAGCCGCTGGAGCCACTGCTGCCTCTCGCTGCCGCCCTCAGCGACCCGCCGCCACTGCCCCCGGCCCCCTCGGTTCCCGAGGCGCCGCCAGTGGTTGAGATCCGCGGCGCAGGCGTGCCTGCAAGCGGCATCACGCCTAGCAGCGTTGCCAACGCTGGCGTCGCGACACGCGCCACCGCCCCTACCACATCCGGCACTACCGCCGTCGCCCGGGCAGCCAATGCCACATCGTTGGATAGCAGCAATAGCACCCGCGAATGTGAGTCCTTACCGGCGCACGTGTATAACTTTGCCCTAGCGCGTCCCACTTGCTGTCGTGCTCGCCCTCTCATATTCTTACTTAACAACAGTGGTTGGTCTGGCTCACGACGTCTCCCGCAACCTTCAGGCGCTGACGGCGACGTCCGACTGCGCGACGGCCCTAATGCCTGGTCGGGCCGCGTGGAGCTTTGCGGGCAGGGCCGCTGGGGCACCCTGTGTGACGCCGGCTGGGGATGGGACGACGCGCGCGTGGTGTGCCGTCAGCTGGGGTTCGGCGAGAGCGGCGGTGAGGCGCTGTTGGGCGGCTGGTTCCCGCCGGGCACCGCGACGATGCCAGTCCACGCCGGCGGCATTGCCTGCATTGGCAACGAGGCACGCCTGGCCTCCTGCCCGCAAGCCAGCATGCCGGCGTCGCTGTGCACCGGACACAAGTACGATGCTGGAGTCATCTGCAACAACCCGGCCGTTGTGTCGCCGCCGCCGTCGGCTGGTGCCACCGACGGCAGCAGCTACAATCGTGGGGGCTACTCATGCACTGGCTACGCCGACGGCGCGCTGCGGTTGGTGCCGCCGGTGGCGGTGTCGCCATCGCCACCGTCACCATCGCCCCCGCCGCCAGCAGCTGGTGCCCCGGCTGGCGAGATAACGACCGGTCGGCTGGAGGTGTGTCTGGGCGGCGAGTGGGGCAGCGTCTGCAACGACGGCTGGGACGACACCGACGCGGCCGTGGCGTGTCGGCAGCTGGGATTCACCAGCGGCATCGCCATCTCCAGCCCCGTGCCTGCCTCTGACGGCGCCGTCACCACCAGCCCCCTCGCTGGACCCAACAACATGACCATCTGGCTCACCGGCGTTGACTGCGCCGGCAGCGAGGGTGGCCTGACGGCCTGCCCGCGCGCCGCTGACGTGGGTTTTGGCGCCGCCGCGCCGCCGGCCTGCAGCCACCAGGAGGACGTGGGCGTGGCGTGCAGCCGCAAGCCCGCGCCGCCGTCGCCACCGCGCCCGCCGCCGCCGCAGTGCAGCGAGGACGGCGCGCTGCGGCTGCAGCCGCTGACCGGCAGTGTCGCCGCCGCCACCGGCGTCAACGTATCCGCCTTCGCCGGCGGCGCCGCATTCGGCCGTTTGGAGGTCTGCTTCAGCGGCCGCTACGGGCTGGTTTGTGACGACGGCTTCGGTGCGCCGGAGGCCCGCGTGGCGTGCCGGCAGCTGGGTTACCAGTACGGCAAAGTGCTCGGCCCCGAGGACGTGGCGGCGGCGGGCAACCCGCTGGCGGCGGGCGCGGCTGCAGACGCCGCCACTGCCTTCTGGATGGACGAGGTGGACTGTACAGCGTACGACGCCGCCTTCACGGGCTGGCTGGCCCGCCTGACGCAGTGTATGTTCTGGGGCTGGGGCGCCAGCGACTGCGACCCCAAGACCGAGGCCGTTGGTGTGGTTTGCTCCAACGATCCGGCAGTGCTGGCGCAGCCGCCGCCGCCCTCGCCGCCGCCGCCGCCGCCGCCGCCGCCGCCCGCACCCTTCGCATGTGAGCTGCGCTGCCGACGCCTGACGTAAACCCTTCACAACGTTGTATACTATGCCTGAACCAGCGCCTTCACGTTTGTGTATTTGGTTTGCTGGCGTTGGTGACTTGGTGTGCCCTCTCCTCACGTCCAACAGGCAACACACCGTTCAGCCTGCGTCTGGCCGCCGGCAATAGCACTGCTGGCCGACTGGAGATGTGCTCTCGTGGTGGCACCTGGGGCACGGTGAGCTAACACTGCTGCTGCTGGTAATCGCCCTGTCTCTCCTGTCCCGCGCTGTTCTGTCCCCTGCCCCACCACCACCTTGTCACACGCCCCGCGCTTCCGCCATGTGCTCCTTCTCGTACCGCTGTCTAACTCGACCATCCTGCCACACACGCTGCTTCACTCACCACAACCAACGCCACCAACGCCACTGCCACCACCTCCAGATCTGCGAGGCGGGCTGGGACAACGTGGACGCAAACATCGCTTGCCGCCAGCTGGGCTACGACGGCGGCGTGGCGCTGTCCTCCGCCGCGACCGACCCGAAACGCGGCTTCCCCTCTGCCGGCGCGCCTCAGCCGCTGCTTTTCTACGACATCACCTGCGCCGGCTCCGAGGCCAGCCTCACGCAGTGCCTGGGCCGCGCCAACGCCGCCAACAACAGCGCCTGCGTCAACCCGCGGCGCGACGCGGGCGTGGCGTGCTTCACCACGCGCTCGCCGCCGCCCGCCGTGGCCGACGCCTTCTCATGTAAGCGCCGCTGGCCCGGGGGTCCGCTGTTTTCCTGCTGCTGTTTAGCTGCATGCCTGCATGCGGTAGGCAACCCTCCCGCCTACGCGAGCTTCAGCGTGTCTCTACACTCTGCACACCGTGTACACGCCCAGGGCAGTCCGGAGTCTAAATGCTTGTGGTCTAACCTCCTATAATATCCTACTGCCACCCCCTGCAGGCTCCACCACCTACTCGCTACGGCTGATGATGGGCAACGCCACCGTCACCACCGCGGCCGGCTCGGGCCGTGTGGAGGTCTGCTACGGCGGCCGCTGGGGCAGCGTGTGCCGCGACGGCTGGGACGACGCGGACGCGGCAGTGGTGTGCCGGCAGCTGGGTCTCAGCGGCGGTACAGCGGTGACCGACGACCGCTTCGGCTCCGCCTCCAAGAACCTGCCGGTGCGTGCGTGCTTGCGTGCGTGCGTGCGTGCGTGCGTGCGTGCGTGCGTGCGTGCGTGCGTGTCTTAACGATGACGAACAAACGGGGAGAAGCCCGCCCAACGCCACGTTACTTACCGCCACGTTCGTGCACGCGTGCGTGCGGCTGCTCCGCGCCGGAGACTTGGGCTTGTGGGGATGTTCGTGAGCGTTGCTCCTGTTATGCATGCGTGCTGTCTCATGGTCCTGCGACACAAGTTCTTTGGTTACTCACTCGCGCCCGCCGCGCGCCACTCCTGCTTTCCTGTCGCAAAAACAGGTATGGCAGGACGAGGTGGCCTGTCGCGGCGAGGAGTCCGCCTTCGCGGCGTGCAGCCTGCGCGAGTGGGGCAACTCGGACTGCTGGCGCTGGCCGCGGCTGGATGCGGGCGTGGTGTGCGGCCCGCCACTCAGCTCGCTGCCCAGCCCCATACCCGCGCCCAGCCCGCCGCGCCCGTCGCCGGTGACCGCGGCCTCGCCGCCGCCGCAGCCGCCGCCGTCCGCGCAGCCCTCCCCGCCGCCAGTGGTGCGCGCGTCGCCGCCACCGCCTGGCGGCAGCCGCCTGTACTCATGTGAGTGACGTGCAAGCAGCGCGTCATGCATGCGCCGGTGCCCCCATATGCTCCTCCACAAATGCTCCATGGCCGCGCATCCCCAGCCCCGCCCATGCGCATATACCATGCACGCTCCCTGACTCAAGGTCTGTGCGTCACCCCCATGCATCTCGTTACTCATCTACAGGCTCCACCGAGGGCGCGCTGCGGCTTGTGGGCAGCTCCAGCTCCTCTGCCTACGGCTACAACGTCACCAGCGGCCGCGTGGACGTGTGCTACGGTGGCCAGTGGGGTGCCGTGTGCGGCCGCGAGTGGACCTACTACCCCAGCAGCAACGGCGGTGGCGGCGGTGCTGACAGCGCCCGCAGCGACGGCACGGGAGACGTGATGTGGGACGACGATGCCGCGCTGGTGGTGTGCCGGCAGTACGTGGCGGCGCTGCTGGCAGCCAAGCGCGGCGGCACCAGCAGCAGCGCCGACGACCTCCTCTTCAGTGCCACGGGGCTGCTGCCCGGGGACCCCTCCTTCCCAGCGCTGGCGCCCGGCCAGGGCTTCTCTGTGTCGAGCGTACAGTGCGACGGCACGGAGGCGACCTTGGACGACTGCAGCCGCTCGGGTTGGGGCACGGTGCCGGCTGCGTGTGGTGCGGAGGATGCGGTGGGCGTGCAGTGCGTGTTCAGGCAGGCTTGAGAGCGCACACCGAGATAGAAGCGCCATCGCTAGTTATTACGATAGGGCCGGGGAAAATGGTTTAGTAAAGCGCAGGGGGGGGGTGCTGTGGGGCAGGAAATGTAGGCAAATGCAAAGGCCTGGAGCGGAGAGCAGGATGTCTTGGAAAGACGTAGTTGGAGAGGTTGCGGATTGCAGGTTGCAGGTGGGGGCCGAAGAAGCAAAAGAAGGCGGCGCTGCAGGATGGCAAAACTTGCCCAGCTGGATACATTTAGTGTGCAGCTGAATTGTGACATGGCACGTGATAGGTGTGGTTAGTTGGGACCTGATTCTTCCAACGTGACAATCGAACGTTGCTGGATTCCCTGTGCAAGTAGGAAAGAAATGCGGTTGGGGACAACGCAGGTGCTGCTGATTGTTCAGCACTGATTGTGACCTCGCAAGACCGCGCAGCTCGGCTAATATGTGTCATTACCTAAGGCGGGTGGCAGTGTGGTGCCTCTTACGGTATGTTCATGGTGCTATTGAATGCGGTTAAGCCGCATGCGCTGTCCTGCCCCCTGCTTGCGTATTGCACACCCCAGGAGCTAGCACCGGCCCCATTGATTGAAGGGTTCCGTATGATTTAACAAAGGACAAGTGTGTGTAGCTGAATATTATTTGTAGCTTCTGTATCTTCGAGAACGCTGTCGTTTGGATGCGAAGTGGACGGTGTGCATGTGAAGCTTTGAGGCATTAGAAAGTGTTGCTCGTGCGTGAGGACGCCGCGCTGGCGCGAGCCACGGATCGTGGGGGCATTGTCGCACCCGTGAAGGGCATTGTAGCAGACCTCACTGCGCCGGGCACGCTCTTCGTTCTCGTAAGCAGCAACTCAGTCTAGTTGCAGGCCCGAGACACACACGACAACAGCGGGAGGCTACAAGAATCACCAGCCATTCCCTGACTCACAGCCTTCATCCTCCTCACCCGCCCACCACAGTCCGCCGCCTGCCGCCCATCCACCATGGCAGTTCTGCATTTCCCGGCCTGCCAACGCAGTCAAGCTACCGCCGGCTCCCGGTCCACCTGCAGCACCGCCGCTCGACATACATGCCTCTGCCTCCCACACCACCACCGTTGCACCCTCGCCGCCGCTGCCTCGCTGCCCCTGCGAGCAGCGCCCTCCTTGCGCACCACACCCCGCCACCATCCCATCTGCCTCTCCTACCAGCGCCGGACACGCACCGCGGCGCTCGTCCTCCTCGTCATGCGCGTGCTCCACATCGAATTGGGGCGCTCGCCGCTCCGCCCCCTGCTTCTGTACACCCTGTTGTTGTTGGTGCTGCTGCTCCTGCCCTCTACTTCGCTGCTCCTGCCCCGCCGCCGCAGGAGTTCCCGCCGCCGCCACTCGGCCCAGCAGCCGCCGCAGCTGCGCGGCGTCGTCATGGCTGAGGAAGGCCGCCTCCAGCCGCAGCGGCTGCCGCAGCGCCACAAGCAGACCCGGCAGGCCCTGCACCGGGGTAAGGCGCAGCGTGCGAGTCGGCAAACAACACACACACACACATACATACCTTCGCATGCACAAGTCTTTCATACTCCTCTGCCTTGTGATTTCTAACACACACACACACATGTCGACCCTTCCTCTCCTTGTGCTTTTCTAACACACACACATGGCATCACAACATCAACTTTGCGATTGCAGGCCGCCTTGTGCGGTTTCACGCACCTGCACCAGAGCGTCCGTGTTCGGCGCCGCGGCGCTCAGCCGCAGCCGCCGCAGCGCCGGTAGCGCCGCCAGCGCCCCCGCCAGCTGCAGCAGGAGCGTGGGGCTGGCGGCTGGCGGCGCGCCGCTCAGGCAGCCCGCTAGCTCCAGGTCCCGGACCTGCGCGGCAGTGAGACGGACAGCCTGAGCATTACGCCTGAGCATTACGAGCGCAGCGATGCAAGCGGCACCCGGCATTGTTTGCATGCGGAGGGGACTACGGTACGCGCCATACAATGCGCTGTGCTGCGCGGCTGTCATCATCCGCTCATCCAGTGATGCTCTGCGTATCATCCTCGCGTGTGCCGCTACGCAGCGCACACGCAGCCATACGCACTCACGTGTCGCAGTCGCGCCAGCGCCCGCTCCATGGCCGCCGGGTGCAGGTGCGCCAGCAGCGCAGCCAGGCCGCCCCAGCGCAGTGACTCCAGCCCCCGCACTCGCCCCAGCGCCTCGCATGCGGCGTCCACCACCGCCTGCACCCCGGTTAGCCCAAATGCCACCTCTGCGGTGGTGCTGCCGGCCGCGCCCGCCCGCCCTCTGCTGCCTGCTGCCGCCACGCCAGCGCCGCCCCCTACTGCCGCTGCCCCAGTCTGTGCTGCGGCCCCAGGTACGGATCCGGCGCTGTTGCCGGGTGGCGGTTGCCAGCCCGGCGGCGGCTGTGGGTCATAGGGCGCGGTGGCAGCCCCCGGCAAGCACTCCAGCCCCAGGTGCACACAGGCGGTGGGGCGCAGGCGGCTCAGGTCTCGACACAGCGCGCGCAACGTGGCCAGCCCGCGGCCCGTCAGGGCGTCCGCGCGGGAGCCCCTGCGGGCGGCGCACGAGTTCATTCCAGGCGCAGCCGACATTGGACCGAATCAGGGTTGTGTGCAGGAAGGCATCCAGGCCGGAACTCGTGCGGCCGCAGCCCGCTGCAACTATGAGAACCACAGAGCTAACAGAACCCACACAAACACGCACGCGTTTCCCTGCACACGCCCTGCTTGCCACGTACCTGGGCCACCTCAGCTGCTCCACCCTAAGCTCCGTCAGCTGTCGCGGCAGCGGCCCCGCCGCCACCAGCGCCTCCATGCGCTGCTCGCCGCACAGCACCAGCGACCGCCAGCTGGCCATGCCGCGCAGGACACCCGGCCGCCCGTCCGCCTCCACCTCCCCCCCATCCTCGCCTGCTCCCGGAACCCCACCGCCGCCGTCCCAACCGCCACCGCCCCCGGCAGAGCCAGGGGTAGGCGGCAGGGAGCCCTCCAAGGGCCGAGAGCGCGGCGAGGCAGCGGCACCGCACGGCCCAGCAGCCCAAGGGTCGCCATCGGCAACCGCCGCGCAGCCATTGGAAGCCCAAGGGTCCAGTGGCGCCGGGCGCAGGAACGTGACCGGCCCGCTAGGAGCTGAAGTGGCGCCGCCAAAGCCGCCCATGACTTGTCCGCTGTTGTCTTGGTCTAGGGCCGTGAAGCTGAGGGACGACTGCGAAGGCATGGACGACGCGGCGCCGGTGGATGCGCCCATACCGCGCCCGCCGCCACCGTAGCCACCGCCGCTGCCGCCGTAACGGCTATAACTGCTGGCGCCGTAACCGCCATACGGTACTGATAGGTCTAGCCCCTCGTAGTCCTCATCCGGCGCCACGTCCACCGAGCCCAGGGTCACGTGCTGCAGCAGCGGCAGCCTCTCCAGCGCCTGCCAAGCGAGTGCGCACCGAGGAAAGAAGCATTCAGGCGAAGGATGATGACGACTCGTCTTCAGGAATCGATCCCTCATTCCTGCGACCCAGGGAGCAGCGCATGCATGCATGCATGCACGGCTACCGCACCTGCAGCTCGGGGCGTGTGGCCGACAGCCGCGGCAGGTGCAGCGCCGTCAGGCTGGGCAGCACGGGCGCCGCCGCCCGCAGCAGGTCGCCGTCCGCGCCGCGGTAGCCGTCTGGCACCGCCAGCGCCCGCAGCGCCGTCAGCTGCGCTAGGGAGCTCACCAGGCCCCGCAACTGTTCCGCCGGGGGCGGGCCGCCGCGGCAGCGGGAGTGGGTGGGAGGTGGGGGGCGTTCAGACTCCGAGAGTTGCCCTGGCCCCCAGTGCCTGGCCCCCATACAGTCAGTCCTACCCGCTTCATCCTACACAGCCCCACTCACGCCTTGCAGCTCCCACTCAGCCTAGCCCTGTCGTGGCCCCTGCTGCACTTCCTGCGGAGCCTACCCCCGCTCATTAGGCCACGCTCACCTCCTCGCTCTTATGCATTGGGTTTGGTTTAGTTTGGGCTGGTAACCACAACCCCCTCCTACCCCCTTCCCGTGCCCTCCTTGCACCCTCCATGCAGCACTCCCGGCACCCGGCAGCACCTGCTCGCTCTGCCCGCCGCCCTGCGACGCCGCGCTGTAGCCGCGCCATACCACCGCCAGGCGCAGGCTGGTTAGGCCCGCCAGCTCGCGGCCCGGCAGCGGCAGCTCGGCGGCGGTAAGGTCGAGCGACAGCGCGCGCAGCGCTGTGAGGCCGCGCAGCGAGCGGACCAGCCGCTCGGGTGCCGGGTCCTGCGCCAAGGGTGTGAGGCGGGGGCGATGGGCGCGTCAAGGGTGGCAGTCAAGCACGGGTGTTCGCTCCCTCTTGTTGCTGGCTTCCCCGGCCCCTGCTTCCCCCAGGGCAGCCAGACAGGTCAATCGGCAGGTCGCGACCTACGTAGTTCAGCTTGGAGCTGCTGAGCTGCAGCCCCAGGCGGCGCAGGCCGCGCAGCTGGGATAGACCCTGGAGCTCCGGCGCTGGCCTGCGCAGCAGGCGAGTGGCGGCGGCACGACCACAAGGCACATGCTGCCAATCTCCACGCCTTACGCCGGAAGCGCTGGCAACAGGCACTGCACAGGGCATCCACTGTCATGCCGGCTGCTCCCCCCCCTCTTCCCACAGCTCACGTCTCGTGCACGTCAAAGCGCACCACCAGCTCCTCCAGCTCGGGCGCCATCACCGTGAGCAGGTCCAGATCCAGATCCGACACGGGGCCGGGCTCGCTGGTCACGTGCAGCTGCATGTGGTGGGTTAGGTTTCGGTGGCCGCGGCATGCGCACCGGGGGGGGGGGTTCCATGCACGCAGGTTACGAAGGGTAGGTGTAGACAGACAGGCAAGGGGGTGGTGGGGGTGGGGTGGGGGCAGTTCATTCCAGGAACCAGAAGCGAAACGACCAAGACAACCATGCGGGGGGGGGGCATGCGGCGGCCGTGCAGGTTGATGAAGCGACATACTGCACACAGCGCCGCGCCGTACGCGTTGATCAAACCCGCTCCAAACTTCGCAGCAAGCACCGTCCCGCTCTTCGCCGCTCTCTCCTGCGACCGCGTTTGTGTCCCCCGCCTGCGCACCTTCCGTAGCCGCTGCCCCAGCGGCGCCACCGCCAGCTGCAGCGCCTCCGCCAGCGGCGGCGCGTCGTCCACCACCACTGGGGGCATCTCAAGCAGCCCGCTGCTGCAAGGGTGAAGGAGGCGCAGCAAGGTCTAGAAGGTGCAGCAAGTAGTAGAAGGTGCACCAAGGTGTAGAAGGTTGGGCGGATATCAACCGTGGTCCGGCTGAACCAAAACGTTTGTGCGGGTGGGTTTAGGTTGAGTCAGTGAATCATGTCTCAAGAGCTATGGCTACAAGGCCACGCGTGGGGAGGAGGAGCAATCAAGCCCTCCATGGGGAGGGGCCGCTCGCACGCACGGATGGGGTGAGCCCACGAGTCGCACACCTGCCGTACGTGGAGGTGTTGGGCATGACGAGGCGCTCGATGCGACGGTGGTGCAGCAGCAGCCCGCGCGCGGCGGCGAAGCGAGCCGCGAGCGAGTGCTGCGGGCCTGTGTCGGGGAGCCACGCGCACTGTGGATGCGAGCCTATAACGCGCATACGGTGCCAAGACATGCGCGCGACATTGCCATGTTTAGAGCTGTAAGTCAACCGAGGCCGCTGAGGTGAATTCGTCACGTACCCGCCTCCTGGCGCCGCCGCAGCTCCGCCAGACAGCGCGGGCCCAGCACCAGTTGCAGTGTGTCGCACCACTCGCCGCGGATCTGCGTACGTGCATGTGCATGTGCAAGCAGCATGCAGAGACTTGACACCAAAGAATAAGCTAGGCTGTTCGGGTGCTAGGCTGCATGCAGATACCGCGCATGGACCTGCACCTCCAGATGTCGTTCCCGAATCAATCACTGTATGCGCCCTTCCCTTCACATGCAGTCGCTGCCCGCGTCCACACACCTGTGCGTCCCACTCCCGCGACAGCAGCCTCAGCGCGCTCCACTCGTGCGTTCCCAGTCGCCGGAGCAGGTGTACCCAAACCGTCTGCGGCGGCAGAGTGCGCAGCACATCGAATAGACCCATGGCCGGCGCCTGCACCCCTGGCTGCTGCCCTGGCTGCTGCCCTGGCGGCGCCGGCGGCTGCGGCTGTGGCTGCTGCTCCCGCTGCTGCGGCACCGTTGTAGTGCCGGTCCCTGCGCCCTGCTGCTGATGCAGCCGGGTACCGGACTCCTCCGCCAAGAGAGCTATGTCAGCTCCGCCACCCTGCTGGCCGCTCGCGCTCGTGCATGTCCCGGAAACGTCCGGCACCGCCCCACCAGCCAGCGGCCGCTGCCTGGCAGGGCTCGGGCGCCCGACGCCGTCGCCGCCTCGCCCCACCTCCAGCAGCTCAGCTGCTCGCTCTGGCGTCACCTCCTGCTCTGCGGCCTCCTCTTCCAGATGCAGGGCCGACAGACGACTGAGGCGGCGCCGCAACCGCTGCTCCGAAGTCTGCAGGCCCAATCCTCCTCCTCCGCTTTCTCTGCCAGCTGCCTGCTGCGAGTTCCCGTTCACCGCGCCGCCTCCCTCTGACAGAAGCCCGCCCGCCCGCTGCCGCTGTGTCCATCTCCTTCCCGGCCCCACGTCACCAGCACCATCAACGTCGGCTGCTTCAGCCGCGAAGCTGCTCCTGCGGGAGCTGGCGGGCGAGGCGGCGGAAGAGCCGGCGGAGTGGAAGAAGGCGCCCGGGGACGGCGGCGCAGAGCCGCCACCGCCGCTGCCTGATGAGGCTGACGGCGTTGCACACGTCCCTGCCGCTGCGGTTGCCCACAAGTAGTCTCGCAAGGCGTCCACGGGCGCCTGTTGTCTCACTGTCGTCACAGGCGTGGCTCCCGCACAATTCTCTGGGCTGCTGGTACTATCACCCTCAAGGTTCACCCCTGCATTGGCACCGACCATTCCAAGCTCTGAACTCATACCACCAGCGGCACCCGAGGCTGACGCCAGAGGCACAGCCGCCGCGCTGCCTGCGGCGCCCTGCGTGACAGACAACGTAACGCCATCACTGTTATAGCTGCCGCTGTTGCCATCTGCGTCGCTGCTGCTACCTCCACCATAGCTACCAGGAGGCATTGTCAGACTAATTTCATTGCACGCCAGCAATCCGGCTTCTCTGTGCGTGACCTCGTGTTGGTGCCGGCATGAACTCACCCCGTCATACTGGCTCGACGCGTGAGGGGAACCACATGCGGAACGTGCTGGGCTTCCAACGTCCAGCAGCGACGGCAGACCACGGCCCTGTTCATCCCATTGCTGCAGTGCAAGCTGAACTAGGGACGAAAGCTCCGCATTTGCCGTTGCGGCGAGCTGATGCACACGCGGGGGGGAGGGGGGCCGGCATGAGGTGGGGAGGGGCTGCAAGCATCTTGCCTTTCGGGACAAGGAAGGCCATTTTTGAGTACTTTGTTCAGTTGACAGAAAATAACGTGTACGCATCACCACGTTAAGCGTGCGAAGATGAGCTCAGACTTTACCTGGACGGTTGCTGCCGCAGCCAATGGCTGCTCTGCCAAAGCTTTTGCGAGTGCTTCACATCGATATAATAACGCAAGCTTGCAAAAGTGATGCCACTTCTCAGAAGCGCATTCGGTGCAGAGGACGACACAGGTCATGTGTAAATTTACATCAAATGGATTCTCAGGTGGCAAGTTGTAATGTGCGCTGGCAGGACATAACTAGACCAGCACGAGGAGCGGTGAGTGCATCTAACCACCTAACCACCGTGGGGTCATCCAGGACATGATTTGCGAGGAGGCTAAGGTTTGCTGTTGTATCGTCGGTGTTGAATGCATGCGGAAGGCGGGGGCCGAAGGGTAGACAACCGTGTGGCCGGGATATGTCCACGAGCCGCACAAGCCCGGCATGCCAGGCCTGCCGGAGCGCCGCTGCGACCTTTAGCGCACAATCGCGATGCATGTATGGGAACGAATTTAACACCGGCATGGCGTAACACTTTGAGCCGCAGCCGAGGATGACGGCCAGGGTCCATTTAGGTGTTCAGAGGGCCCGGCTGGGCAGGCACGCACGGACATGTCGCACGAGTTCCACAAGCGCTGCCAGGCGCGCTCTGCGACTTTTAGCGCGCCATCGCTATGTTTGTATGGGCATTAGGTAAGCACTGGCATGGCGTAGCACTTTGAGGCGCGGCCGAGGGTGAGGGCCAGGGTCCACCTAGCGGGCCTGGCCGGGCAGGGCACGCGCCAGCCCGTCGCGACTATGTTTCCCATGCATCTCCTCAGCAGCATCACAGCTAATGCATTTGTAGCTACAGAATAAATTGTAGCTACAGAGCAAATTTGCAGCAATTGCCAAGGTGGTGCAGAATCATTATTGCTTGCATGGGCTGACGCAGCAGGGCAAGCCCCCGTCAAGGCATGCTGCTTCACGCCTTGCATATTACGCTTGCAGATTACCACTTGTGTCGACTGAGTCGTTGTTACACGCTTCTGCTGAAGGCCCTCAACTGAGCTGCAAGTGCAAGCAGCCTTTTCGGCTAACCTGCGTTTCGACCGGCGAAACAGCACAATCATGGCCCTGACTACCCTCGCCAGCCGCAAGGCCGCCGTTACCAGCAGCGTTGCCGCGCGCAAGGCGGTTCCGGCCCCAATTTCGCGGAAGGTCTCAACGCGCGCTGTTGGGGACGTCCAGGCCCCAATTGAGTACGCCATTGGCGCGTAAGTCATGCCGAAAGGGTTTCGGAACGTGGTGACACCGCAGGTTGGCTTCGCTGACATGTGTGGTCGCGGATCGCTGAGGTGCTTCACTGACGCTACAAATCTGACGCTGGCTTACAGGGCCGTCATCGTGTCACTGGTTGCCACCGCAATCATCCCTATTGCTCTGAAGCCGGGTAGGTCACACGCCAAGTGCTTGCACGTCACACGCTCAGCTGTAACATGGTGCGGTGTTGTTTTGTCTGGCCAGCTGGAAGATGGCCCCTGAGTGCTTTCCTTTTGTCCGTGTGAGTCCATAAATGCCGGGCCCCAAACGTCTTTCGTGTTGAACTCCCCTCCCACTCCATGACTCCACCCTCCAATGCATGTTGTACAATTGCAGGCCAGGAGGCGGCCGATAAGATTTTCGTCGCGAAGCAGAAGGCGCCCCTGGACAAGGGCACCAGCTCTCCCAAGAAGACCGGCAAGAAGTGAAAGCGCTACATGCGAAAGCGTTGTTTTGGGCGCTGCTCGGCTTGCTGCGCCGCGCTGGCGTCTGTTCAGTTGGCGGAGTGTGTCGCTGGAGCTTGTACGACTGACTTTGTAGCTGAAGCGTGTATGGAACATGGTGTGGCGGGTTAGCTTCTGTGTGTGCCGACAACCGACAGTGGCGGATCAGGTGCACAGGTGCTGAAACTCTTGAACTTTGAAACCACGGACTGCGCGTGACGTTAGGGACATGCGCTAAAATGTGAATGCAAAGTGGGCGAGATGACGTTGTCGGATTAGGAATGGCCAACGTGTGTGATAGACGGCTGGCCAGGTTCTCCGCCCACGAACACATTCTTTCTTGCTACGGTGTACTACGATATGGAGATGCGCTAAACAAAGTCTTGTTGCGCCGTTTCAGCTTTGTAATTCTATGGGTTCAAATTTGCCGACAGGCACGGACAGGGGTGTTCCTGGGGGGCTTCGCCACCCCTGAACCGCTTCGCTCAGGGGCTCAGCCGTGGGGTTCAGCCTTTTGCCTTGCTTGCATCACCGACGGGATGGCGTAAAAGGCCGGAAAAGTGGTGCCGGCGCGGGGGGGGGGGAGAGGCGTGCGTGCCGTGTAAAGCTGGATCGACGACGCCTCAACCGGCCGATTAAACAAACGGTAACACGGTGCACATGCTGTTGACAATTCTGTCGGAGCTTGCAATTGGCAAAGAGCTTGAACCTTATGAGTTATGGACTTGGTCTTGTCCAAACAGCTTTTGCTAGCTCGTTCTTCTGCAATCCGATTGGTCTTTGAGATAGATACAATAATTTAATCATCAAGAAAATTAGTTAAATAATTAAGATTTAGTCGTCAGCAGCTCAGCTAGCGACATGGAGTCACAAACCGGGGCGGTGCTCGCTTGCATTGCAAACGCACTCTGCTACGTCGGGCTGCTGTATGTATGGCGTGGCAACCTGCCGCGGGACCATCCCACGACTATCAAGCGCCGCGTTCTCAGCACCGCCCTTGCCTGCACCGTGTCGTGGCTGCCCATCTACTTCTGGGCCACCCGCGTCAAGCCGGTGCGTACGTGAGCACCGTGTCAGCGCTCTCATCACAACCGACTGACTTGGCCCCCCTTCCTTCCCTCACGTGCTTTGCTCATCCATAGGCGTCGGTGCCTGTGCATGAGCTGCTAGGATTGCGCCTGGAGGGACTAGGCCGTGCCATAGTGGACTCGCTTTACCTGTGCGTGACGCTCTTTATCGGACCGCTGGTCTACTTCGTGTACACCATTGATTTGGAGGACCCTGTGGAGTCCACTACTGCTCAAGGGAAATCGCAGCTGCAGCAACAACAGCAAGTACCACACGTGGGTACCAGTAGTGCCGGTGGCGGCGAGGGCGCCGGTGCAGGGAGCGCCGCTGGGAGCGGTGGTAGCAGCAGCGATAGCTGGAGCAGCGGCTTCTCGGCTCGTGCCGCGGCTGGCGGCAGTACCGACGCGCAGCAGCGTCGTGGCGCCCCGCCGCCAGGCGAGCCCACGGGTGGCAGCGGTGGCAATGCTGCGGGCAGCGCAGAGCAGCCGGCGGGTGTGCTGGTCAAGCTGGAGGCGCGCGTGCGACGGCTGGTCGGCGACCTGCGGTTGTGGCGCAACTTGGTGGTGGCCCCGCTGACGGAGGAGTGGGTGTTCAGGGCGTGTATGGCGCCGCTGCTGGTGATGGAGGTGAGGAGCGTGTGGGGTTGGGGGTGGGCTTGAGGGAGGCTCGGGCACAGCACATGCGGTCGTGTGTGTTTCCGGCAACATGGGAGGTATGGCGCATTCGTAATTTGTGAAGGTGCGGACCCGTGCAGTGCAGCAGGGTGGCGCCGTCAGGCGTCGCCCGCAACTTCCGTCTCCTGTCGCACTTCCTTGCCTCATGTCCTCTCATCTATCGTGTGGTGTCGCGCGTGCCTGCACGTTTGTGCGCGCGCGTAGGGCCTGCCTCTGGTTCGTGTGGTGCTGCTGACGCCGCTGTTCTTTGGCGCGGCGCACCTGCATCACGTGGCGGAGCTGATGCGCCACCAGCACATGCCGCTGGGCCGCGCGCTGGCCGCGGTGCGTGCGCGCTGACAGACGGCATGACTGGGCGTGGGCGCGTGGGTGCGCGAGCAGTTCCTGGTTGCCTCCGTGCGCGCGATAGGCTGGTGTGTGGCCGCGCAGAGGACATGGTGGCTTGTGCGTGTGGGTTGGAAGCAGGCCCGAGCAGCAACCGAGATACCCGGGTCGGCCGGTCTTTTTGGGATTTGCGAGGAGATGACCCGGCCCGAAATTAACTTAAACCCACACTGGGAATCGGAATGAACACCCACCCAGCCACCCACCCACCTACCCACCCACGCTGCTGCCGCCACCAGGTCGCCTTCCAGTTCGCCTACACCACCCTGTTTGGCTGGCTGGCCACCTTCCTCTTCCTGCGCACCGGGCACTTGGCCGCGCCGCTGGCGGCGCACGTGTTCTGCAATTGGGCAGGCTTCCCGCCGTTTGGCGAAATGTGGGAGCACCCGCGCGCCGTCGTGCTGCTGCTCACCACCGCGGGCGGGCTGCTCACGTTCACGTTGCAGCTGGGCCGCATGACTGCGCCCGGGAGGTACGGCAATGAGGCGTACGGCGCCGGCTGGTGAGGGCCGCCGGACTTGTGGGGAAGGCCGGGCGAACGCGTGCACGACAGCAGCCACGTGGTCACAGCGTAGATGCAGTATTGCGGTAGCTCTTGCACGCGTGGCGTGCGGCTGTCTGCTGCGAGTCAGGACCGTTCGATCGGGCGCTGGAGGCAGCAGTGGCACCGGAGAATTGGGCCTTTCGGCAATGGCTTGCGGCTTGGATTGCTGCGGTAAACTTGGAGACGGCATTGCCTAGCTGGCAGATACTTCTAGGCCGTCAATAGTTAAAACTCTGAGGTGATCACTTACACCAGGAACGTGCCAGGGTCGTTTTGGCTTGCTGGAGAGGGCTGTATGTGCTGGCTCCAGGGGGCAGTAGTTACGACATGCTATGGGAAGTTTTTGACACGATCGATGGATTGGGCCAGCAGGTGAGAGTTCACGTGAGCCGGACATGCATGATGCACCATATTGCCTTTTTCCCTGATGGAAGATGGCAAGCACATATACTGAGGATTTGCTTCAGAAGGTGCTTTCAGGACAAGGTGTTAGCAGCTGCAGGCAGTAGAGAGCTACCAGTAGGGCGCCACCTCGCAAGCTGGCCACCTCGCAAACTGGCGCCCTACGACTACTCCGACGCTCGCCTGCGCCTGCCTGTGATGCTCGGCGACGCTGTGCTGCTTGCGGCCTCGGCGGGCGGAGGCGCGCACATGGCCAGCGCAGGCATCAGCGGCGGCTTCGTCGTCAGCCCAGCAGGGGGAAGCGGGCAGCGCGGCAGCAACAGCGGCTTTACCGGCGGTGAAACCAGGCACGGCCACAGCGGCGACATGAGCCCATTCGGGGCAGCCGCCATGCTTGCATCTGCGGTTCGGCGGCACAGTGAGGCTAGCGGTCTCGCCGCTGCCTCTGCAGGGAGTACACCAACCTCACCCTCGGCCTCGCGGCGCTTGCTGGGCGCCCGCGCTGCCACCAGCAGCAACTCTGGACAGCTGAGCGCAGGCGGTGAGAGTGAAGACGCGGGCTCGGCTGTGGTGTCACGGGCGGGCGGCTTTGCACCCGGAACTGTGGACTTGGAGAGCGCACGTCAGGACCTGCTGTTGGCTGCGGTCCAGGGGCGCCTCGCCGTGCACGCGGCAGCTGGAGATGCCGGAGACGGCACGGATGGCAGCTGGCGGCAGCGCCGGGCATCCACCGCAGCTGCTGAGGGTGGGCCGGAAAGTGACGGCGGAATGCCGGCTTCTCCCAAAACCCGACGGTCGTCCCTGGGGATGATGTTCAGCCCGGTAGCATCCTCACCTGGCGGCGCCGCTGCCTCCAACGGCGGCAGCCCAAGGTGCGCAACAGACTCAGCAGCCGCTCTGCTCTCTCCTCGACGCATATGCTCGGCTCACTGCTCAACGGCTTGACGCGCAGCGGCAGGTTCAGCATCAATGGCGCGGGCGAAAGCGCCGCTGCAGGTGTCGGCGGTGGCGGTGCTGCCAGCGCCGCCGCAGCGAACGCCGTTGAGCCGCAGGCTACCAAAAGCTCCGGGGGAACCCACTTTACGTCTGACATCTAGACCGCCGCGCTTCGCCGTGCCGCGGCGGCAAAGGCAGCAGCCGCTGCAGCAGCAGCAGCAGCAGCCGGCAGCGGCACTGGCAGCGCCACTGGCAGCGGCGAAGCTGGGACAGGCCCACTAGGACGCTTCGGGTCGCTTCGCAACCTGCCACAGGCGTGGAACACAGAGCCGCCAGCCTCGCCAGGACAGGAGCCGCCGTCGCCGTCTCTGCAGCGGCAGCTCAGCCTTGATGATGTCGGTAGTGTGAGTGCGGGCAGCCGCGCGGCCACTGTGCACGCACCCAGTCGCCTTGGCATGGGGCAGCCCGCCTCGCGGCCACAAACGGCGGCAGTGCCCTGTCGTGGGTGTCACCGACCTCGCCAAACAATCTCGAGGGCGTAACGCACGGCAGCCGCGGCAGAGGGCCTGACGACCTTGAGATGACCCGCGGACCCCCATCCCACCGCCGGCCGGCGGCAGTCACCACGTCTGGCTACGTGCCTGCGGCTGCAGGCGACAGCTGTAACAGCCCCCGGATGGCACGAAGCAGCAGCGTGCGGGACCCCAGCGGCAGCTTGGATTCACCGCTGCTGCACGGCCAGAATCTGGACGGCGCCTAGCCCGGCATGCCAGCACGCCCTCAGTCCCTCTGGACGTCAACGCAACGGTGCTGGGCAGTATAAGCATCGCAGGAGCGCAGCAGCAGCAGCAGCAGGACGGAAGTGACTTGTCCATCCCCAACAGCCCCATGCGGGTGGCATCAGTGACAGCGGCAGGAGCGGGGCCTTTGCTGACGGCGGCGGTAGCAGACTCAAGTCGCGCCGGCAGCGGCGTTGGGCACTGGCGCAGCCGCCTTGCGTCCATGCAGCCGCCGCCGGTGGCGCTGCCGCCAAGCGGTGCATCCGATACAGTGTTGGGTGGCGGGCTTTCGCAGCACGGCGGCAGCAAGCGTGCCTCTGCAGGCAGCCTCAGCCCTAAGGCCAGCAGCCCGGGCGCGAACACCGCCGCCACCGCCGCTGAAGGCGCTGGCGCTCAACCGTTGACAGCTCCACCGCCCCCACCACCGCGCCAAGCGGTGGTCAAAGCAGCAGTCACAGCGGCGGCGCGGTGGCGGCAGGAGGACGAGCCGTGTCAGCGGATGAGCGCGGGACTGCCTCGGCCCATGGTGTGAGCAGCAGCCCCGGCGGTTTAGGCTCGCCGCGTCAGAGTGCGACGCTGTGCCGACTGGGCGCCATGGCCGGTGCGGGTGGGGGCCGCCCAACCACCGGGAGGGAACCGGGGGCGGGCAACAGGTCCGCCGCCGCCGCCGCCACCGCCCCAGGCGGCGGGTCGCGCTCGGCTGCTGTGTTCATGCAGCACAACCCCCTGTCGCTGATTGATGATGATCATGATGACGAGGGGGAGCGGGACAACAAGCGGCCACCGCAGTCATGTGCGCAGGCCCCCGCCCGGCCCGGCGTGGCCGTCCCTGGCGGCTGCGGGTGAGGCACCCTCGCCGTTTGCCTCTCCCGCCGCTTTCACAAAGGCCGGGACCAGCAGCAACACCGCCACGGCGAACAGGGGCACGGGTCTTGGTGGGACGGTGACGTCCCTGCCACTGCAACAGGCGGATCTCCGCATGACGTCATCAGCCGGACCGATAGGGACGTCTCTGCCGCTGCCACGGCGTGCAATTGTCATTCGGCTGCCGCCGCCGGCAGCCGAGGCGGCAGCAGCGCCACGTCAGCCGACAGTGCCAGCGCCAATGCAGGAGCCCGGCCCAGGCGCGGCGCCGCTGGCGGACAGCATGCGGCGCCTGGATGAGTTGATCCAGCGCTACAAGGAGCAGCAGTGACGTGGAAGCAGCAGCCACGGAAAAGGGGGTGCACAGAATGCGGGCAGATTTAGGCATTGAGGTGGAAGGACCCCTGTGCTAGTCTGTGTCTGAGTCTGGTAGTGCACTTTGCTGGCAAAGGATTGGTCATTGGGGTTTCTGTTCGTGTGAACTGTGACGTCAACAGCCGAAACTTCGCATACTGGTGTTTACACTGTATGTTCCCTTGCCCGCAATCATAATTGTAATGGTCAGCCAGTGGGAGGTAACTTTCGCCGGGGATGTACCCCATATTTTAAAATGAAAGAGATTGATAGGAGCGTTCAGAATCTGCTTTCACAGTCTTAATCAGGGTAGGAACTGCAAAGTCATGGGGCCCCAAAGTTCAGGGTGGGTGGAAGGGCACGGTGGGTGGGTTGGGGGGTCCGGAAGGTTTTGTCATATGGGGGACGTCATTTGGGCCTTGAACTATGCCAAACACGCTCGAAAACACTCAAAATGCATCAAGATATGCAGCAGCATCCCCGGAAACACCTGGGGGAGCCAGACAGGCGGTTGTCTCTTGCTCGCAGCTTTCAATGGACGTGTCGGTGCAATGGCTGTGTGGTATCCCACACCGCAGCACGTCCAAAACGGCTTCCAACAGCACGCAAATGAATACCTTCACCCATTAAACATTGTCTTCATACTGTAACTTCAATGCTCTTCAGGAGGCATTTACAACCTTGGAACTTCGGTCTGGACCACCTTGGCCAGGGACTGACACAATGTGATAGCGAACACCAAAAGGAGTGCATTGGCACCACTTTGGACGAAAATGGATGGGGTTTAAGGGGTACATAGCACGTTTTTGTGGGTCGGGGGGAATCCGGGTGGGTTGGTCTGGAGGCGGGTCCGGAAGGTTTTATAACGTGGGGTCGGAAGGTGATGTTACGCCCCCCAGCCCCTGCTGACATGGACGCCAAAAGCGACTAGGGCAAACAAGCGTTGGATGTGTCAAACACTGGGCGGGTGCGAGTGACGCGGGGATGTGAGGACAGCCTGTTCCTATTATTTGAGGTGGGCGCTCAGGTCACGCCGGCCATGTAATGTCAGAATGCGCGGGACCGGCCCGGCGTGGGCGGGAGGGGACAGGAGGGGAGAGGGCATCGACGCGCATGCCAGGGCGACATTATCCACACGGTGAGTAATGCAAGGGCGCCCTTTCGAGTTTAACAGGGTTTATTAGCGCAGAAGTATCTTGATCACACAGTTGCCCATTGGTACTAGCGGGGCGCCGCGTTAATGTTGATCCCGGGCTGAAACCGGCCCGACTGTGAAGAATCCACTTTCTTAATCAGCGTCCAAAACGCCTAACATATTACCCCTAACATACGTTGCTTACCGGTACCACGACGCAAGCGTATTACACAGATTAATTCAAATTGCGCGAACTAGAGTGTTACTTGTCGCCACGAAAACGCACGAGTTACTGGCTGCCCTTCCTGCCATTCAGTATCATCCACCCACTGCTCATATTAGCGTCTGAGGATTAACTCAAAAGCCATCGCTCGCCCGCCGGGGGCATGCCGCCCCTGCCAAGATGGAGGACTCAGTCGTCCAGACGCAACGACCTACAATATTGCTATGTCGGCATGATAGCGCATATGCTACTGATCCTTGTTTCGGCATTCGCGTTGTCGTCTTTTACGGGAGTCCGCGGCCAGCATCGCGCGCTGCTGGCTAACACCTATTTTTACTGCACAAGCACGGGTTCAAGCTGCAGTGCATGTGATAGCAAATATAGCATTGCTGATTACTTCGACACGTGCAAGGTAAGGCGTTCACACTTGACACCTTCTCCCAGGCGCCCAACACGCACCCTTTGTTCCCCGCAGACAACAGACAACGTTGGGCGAAACAGTACAGTCTGTCGACTCCCAGCGGCTGAAGGTGGAGATGTGCTATCTTCCTCCATGTGTGGTGGAACCTACACCACCTCGTCCATTCCACTGCCGGGGAGCTCTGGTACTGCAGTGGGAGATATGTACCTCTGGCGCGAGTCTGGAGGCAATGTTCTGGCCGTTACCATAAGGCTTGATTGCAACTATATGATTCTACAGCAGCCTGTGAACGTCACTTTACGGTATGGCGCGGGCCTGACCAAGACGGTGTCGATGACAGCGACCAGCATCAGCACATGCCTGTCATTTCAGGTGCGATAAAATTGAGACCTCGAGATGGATCGGGGTGTCATGCATGCGATCATAACGCGACGCTTGCTCGCAGGTCACACTGGATGGCGTGGATGGCAGTGCATGCAGCACACAAACAGTGAATGCAGCGGCGACAGCAACGCTACAACAGTATCAGTTGTTCTCAGCTGTGGTATTAGGCTTGACGTGTGGCCCAGTCATTGGGAGCTCACCGGCGCAGGTACCCATGGCAGGTACACTTAACGGGCCATATTACCCACCACCAAGCCCTGCACCTCCCAGTCCAGCACCGCCCAGCCCTGCGCCTCCCAGTCCAGTGCCGCCCAGCCCCAAGCCACCCAGCCCTGTACCACCCAGCCCTTTGCCTCCTTACCCTTTCCCGCCCAGCCCGGCGCCGCCAAGCCCAAAGCCGCCCAGCCCAGCGCCACCGAGCCCAAACCCACCCAGCCCTGCGCCGCCGAGCCCACCACCAACCATGCCTCCGCCGAGCCCTGCACCGCCCAGCCCAGCACCGCATAGCCCTTCACCTCCCAGCCCGACGCCGCCTAGCCCGGCGCCGCCTAGCCCGGCGCCGCCTGGGCCTCCGTCTCCCCAGCCCAGCCCGGCACCGTTGGACGCGCCGCCTTCGCCTGTGCCGCCGGTGCCCCCCAGCCCGGTGCCCCCCAGCCCGGTGCCCCCCAGCCCGGTGCCTCCCAGCCCTGCGCCTCCCAGCCCGGCGCCTCCCAGCCCGGCGCCTTCCAGCCCGGCGCCTCCCAGCCCGGCGCCGCCAAGCCGAGAGCCTCCCAGCCCGGCGCCGCCTAGCCCGGAGCCGCCTAGCCCGGAGCCGCCCAGCCCGGAGCCGCCCAGCCCGGAGCCGCCTGGGCCTCCGTCTCCCCAGCCCAGCCCGGCACCGTTGGACGCGCCGCCTTCGCCTGTGCCGCCGGTGCCCCCCAGCCCGGCGCCTCCCAGCCCGGCGCCTCCCAGCCCGGCGCCTCCCAGCCCGGCGCCTCCCAGCCCGGAGCCGCCCAGCCCGGAGCCGCCCAGCCCGGAGCCTCCCAGCCCGGAGCCGCCTAGCCCGGAGCCGCCTAGCCCGGAGCCGCCTAGCCCGGCGCCGCCTGGGCCTCCGGCTCCGCAGCCCAGCCCGGCGCCTTTGGACGCGCCGCCTTCGCCTGCGCCGCGGGCGCCTCCCAGCCCGGCGCCTCCCAGCCCGGCGCCGCCTAGCCCGCGGCCGCCTAGCCCGGAGCCGCCTAGCCCGGCGCCGCCTAGCCCGGCGCCGCCTGGGCCTCCGTCTCCCCAGCCCAGCCCGGCGCCTTTGGACGCGCCGCCTTCGCCTGCGCCGCTGGTGCCCCCCAGCCCGGCGCCTCCCAGCCCGGCGCCGCCAAGCCGAGAGCCTCCTAGCCCGGCGCCGCCTAGCCCGGAGCCGCTTAGCTCGGAGCCTCCCAGCCCGGAGCCGCCTAGCCCGGAGCCGCCCAGCCCGGAGCCGCCTAGCCCGGAGCCGCCTAGGCCTCCTTCGCCGGCGCCTCCCAGCCCGGCGCCTCCGAGCCCGATGCCTCCCAGCCCGGCGCCTCCCAGCCCGGCGCCTCCCAGCCCGGCGCCGCCTGCGCCTCTGTCACCGCAGCCGCCCATCCCGGTGCCTGTTGACGCGCCTCCTTTGCCTGCACCGCCGATGCCGCCTAGCCCGGCGCTGCCTAGCCCGGCGCCTCCCAGCCTGACGCCGCCTGGGCCTCTGTCTCCGTGGCCGCCCAGCCCGGTGCCTGTGGCCATACCGTCCAGCCTTATGCCTCCCACCCAGCCCGGGAGCATAGGTATACTTTCTCGCCCGCCCACGGCGCCGCCGCCGGCACCTGGGCTTGTCAACAGCAGCAGCAGCAACAACACCGGAGCTGCAGGCTCAGAAGGACCTGCACCTCCGGCAGCACCTGCTCCGGCACCGCCAGTGAGTCACAGCAACAGCACGGCCGTTGCCTACCCACCTCCAGTGGGTCCCTTTCCTGCTGGCGGCATGGACGGCAACGGCACCGCCCTCAGCCCCACGGCCAACGCCACGAGCAGTAGCAGCAGCGGCAGCGGCATCAGCACCGCCTACTGTAGGCTGGAGCTGGCCTTCGCCGGGGAGCTGTCCACGATCACACTGATGCAGGTGGCGAGCAGCAGGCCCGACATCGGGCCGCGGCTGGTCAACGCCACGGCCGCCGCCTACCAGCTGGTCACGCCGTTCCGCGTGTTCGCCGCAGTCAGCAGCGGCAGCAGCAGCGGTAGCGGTAGCGGTAGCGGCAGCAGCAGTGGTAGCGGTAGCGGCAGCAACAGCGGTAGCGTGGGCTGGCCGGGATGCGACGTGCTACAGGGCGCCGCGTCATCGGCTCTGATGCGGGCGCTAGGGAACTCTACGGGCGCCATCAGCACCGCCTGCGCCCTCGACTCCGCACCCAGCACAGTCAGCAGCGCTACCGGCAGCACCGGCTGCGTTGCGAGTGGCAACGCCACCGCGATCTCCGACTGCGCGGACACGGCCGCCCAACAGTACGGGTGGCTCAACGTGACCCTGTCGTACACGCCGGCTGCGTGGGCGGCAGCAGCCCCGTACAGCGCCGTACTGGCGGCGCAGGCTGGCGTGCTCGTGGCGGCACTGCGCGAGGAGGGCATGGACATATCATCTGTCGGGTGAGCAGAGTATTCCTCAGCATATGAGCTATCCTTTGACATGAGTAAACACTGTCTAGTGTGGAGTTTAGGCTGAAGACCTGAGGTCGCACTTGCACCGCTTGACTGTGGCCCTGCTGGTTGCAGGCTGTGCTCTGTGGCCACTGCTCCGCCGCACGTGCGCACACGGGTCGTGTTGGCGCTCGCGCCCATCGCCTCGAACTCCACGAACAGCACTAGCCCGGGTGGCGGCAGTGCTTGCGTGCCGCTCACCGCTGCCGCGCTAAGCCGCTTTCAAGAGGTGGGCCCACATGCACTTTGCATAGCCGTGACCGCTCATCTCGGGATCTGCTACACGCTACCTGCTTGCACGTCTCACTCCCTGCTCAGCACGCAGCCTCTGATGCATCTATACGTACGTACACGCACTGCTGTGGTCGCAGGAGGCCGAGGCGGTGGCAGCGCCGCTAAACCTAAACCCGGCGCCACCGTCGATCTTAAACCTGAACTTGGGCCTTGACTTTCCGCCGCCGCCGCCGCCGGGCGGCAAGACGCAGCAGCAGCAGGACCCAGCGCCCGGAGAGCCGCTGCACTCAGCCGTAGGTGATGGTGATGCCAGCACAGCCATCGGCAACGCCACGCTCGTGAGCACGGGCGGGAGCAGCAGCAGCAGCAGCAGTAGCAAGAAAGGCGGCGGAATCCCCGCCTGGGTTTG
Organism: Chlamydomonas schloesseri; assembly: GCA_016834595.1. Classification (NCBI taxonomy): domain Eukaryota; kingdom Viridiplantae; phylum Chlorophyta; class Chlorophyceae; order Chlamydomonadales; family Chlamydomonadaceae; genus Chlamydomonas; species Chlamydomonas schloesseri. Next base: position 707,540 of record JAEHOD010000017.1, read on the forward strand.
GGTGGTGGTGGCGGCGGGCGCGGTGCTGATGCTGACCGGGTGCTTTGTGCTCGGCGGCTTCGTGCGTCGGCAGCACGGTCGGCGGCAGTACCGGCAGGACCGCGCCGCCACCTCGGCGGAGGTGGTGGCGGCGGCGGCCGGCGGCAACATGGTCGTGGCGCTGCCCGCGACGGACCCAGGAGACCGCGAGATGGCCCTGGCCGCCGCCGCGGCCGCGGCCGCAGCCACTGGACCCGCCGCCTCTGGGGCGGAACCGCGCAGGTCGCGGCTGCAGCTGTCGGCGGCTGCTCGCGGCGGCGCCGGCGTGTCCGCCTCCGGCGCGTCCTTCTCAGGCGTGGTCATGGCCGCGGCCGGCACGGGCTCCGGCGGCGCCTCGCCCTCTGCAGCCCTGGCCGCCGCGGGCGGGCAGGACCGCTCTGTCAACCCGCGGCGCAGCAGCATCGCCAGCGTGGGCGACATCGAGGCCAGCGTGCACGGCGGCAGCGGCGCCTCGCTGCGCGGCGGCGCCTCCCGGCGCGTGTCCATCGCCGCCGCCGGCGACGAGGACTCGCCGCGCAGCCTGCTGCTGGCCAAGTCCGTGAAGCGCGTGGCGTCCATCCACGGCGGCGGCCGCAGCCACGTGGACCTCGCCGGCGGCATCTACGTGGGCGCTTTCGGCGGCGGGGACGACTCGGGGGATGTTGCGGCAGCGGCAACAGCGGGGCCGGCGGCTGGTTCGGGCTCGCTGCCGCTGCCGCTGGGGCTGCACGCCGGCGGCGACTACGAGCTGGAGGAGCAGCGCCTGACCACCGCGGGCGCCGCCTCCCGTGGGCCCAGCCGCATGCCGTCCTTCTCCGAGGCCGGCGCCGGCGCCCCCGGCCCCAACCTGCACCTGGACCCCGCCACCGCCGGCGCCGCCGCGGCGCTGGGCGCGCGCAGCCGCCGCGCAAGCAGCGTCCGGCGCGGCTCGTCCTTCTACCAGCTGGCGGCGGCGCCGGTTGTGTCAGCGTCGGGGGTGGCGGCGGCGGCACCACTGCCGCTGAGCTCGGCGCGCAGCCGCCGCGCCAGCATGCCGACCATGATGGGCGATGACCTGCTGGTGATGGCGGCCGCGGGGCGGGGGGCCGGGGCCAGGGGCGGCGACGCCCTGATCGCGGCCGCCGCGGCTGCAGCGGCGGGCGCGGGCAGCGTGGGCGGCGGCAGGGGCGGCGGCGACATGGACGCGCAGAGGCCCAGCGGTGGCGGCGCGGCGGCACGGCGGAGGTTTTCCGCCGTCACCTTCGCCTCCGGCACGCAGCCGTTCCTGCCGCGTCGCGCGGTGGGCTCGGTCACTGGGGAAGCCTACGGTCTGGGCAACGCGCACGACGACCGCGCCGGCGACGCCGGGGCGCCCCCAGCGGTGTTCGCCACCGCCTCTGGCATTCCGCTCCAGCCGCCCGCCAAGCCATCTGGCGGACCACTGATCATCAGCAGCAGCCGCGCCGCCTTTCTCAGCCTGGGTGCACTCCGCAGCGACGGCCATAGCCGCCTGAGCCGCGGAGACCTGGCCACTGCCGCCGCTGCGGCCGGGGGCGGTGTCAGCGTCGGCGGCATGGTTGCAGCAGGCGATGCGTCAGCCCATGGCGGTGCTGGCGCGGGCGTCGGCAGCCGCGCGGGATCGCGCTCAATCCGCCGCCCTGCTTGGGCCGGCCCCGGCGATGCGCGTGAAAGCCACGCCGGCGGCGACGGCGGCACCGTCCTTTCCGCCTCTCAGGTCATGATTGACACGCAAACCATGGCGCTGGGGCACGGCTCCGGGCTTGCCGGCGCTGAGCCTGGCGGGCCCTCGCCCTTCGCCACGACGTCGCTTACGCCCTCCGCGACAACGACGCAGACGTCGCACTCGCTCACCGGCGTGGCGGTTGCCCCTGGAGCCGCCGCCGCAGCTGCTGGGAGAGCTACGCTGGACAGCACCAGCGCCAACCGGCCGCGCTGGGCCAGCCTCATGGGCACGGCCGCCACAGGACCGCTCAGCTCCAACTTCAGCCGCAGCCGCTTCAGCGTTGCGCAGGTGCCGCTGGAGGGCGCGGCGCCCGCCTCCGCAGCAGCCTCCGCTCCCGACGCCGCTGGGAGCAGGCACCGCAGCCGCAGCACGGACGCGGCCGGCTGGCCCACGCTGGGCGGCGCCACGCCGCACGCGCGGCTGCGTGAGGTGCTGGCGGGCGCCGGCATCGCACCCGGCGCCAATGCACCAGCGCATGAGGCGGGGGCGGCGCTGCCAGCAGCGGCTGCGGCAGGGGCGTTCGCCGTTTCTGGCGGAGTGGCGGAGTCGCCAGAGGCCAGCGGCAGCATTGATGTGCCGCGCGACAGCAACGACGGCGGCGGCGGCAACGCTGCCGGCGGCAACAAGCGGTCCTCTCTGGCGGGCGCGCTGGGCCGCAGCATCACGATGGGCCTCAGCCGCTCGCGCCGCGCCTCCTTCACCGCGCTGTCCCACATGATCTCTGGCAGCTTCCGCCGCGCCCCGGCCACCGCCGCCATCGTCCCTGACAACACCATCCGGGTGCGCCCCGCCGGCGGCGACGGTGCAGCAGGAAGCGGAGCCATCGGCCAACCAGCCACGGACCTAGGTGGTCTGCGCTCGCAACCCATCTACGTTGCGCTCCCCAGCGGCGGGCTGCCCTCGGACCCAGACGCCGGCGGCGCGGCGTCGGCGCCGCTGCTGCGCCTGGCGGCAGCGGGTGGTAGCGCGGCGACGCCGCGGGTGATGGCCGCCGCCTCTCCGCTGGCATCCGTACTCAGCGGCAGCCCCTCACGCGCGGTCAGCGGCGCCGGCTCCGCCGTCAGCTCCACATCAGTTCCACAACTGCAAGTGCTGCGGTCGCCTAGCTTTGGCGGCGGCTCTGCCGTCGCGCCTGTAAACCCCGGCGGCGCGTCCACCGGCGCCGCCGCCTTTGGGTCGCCAGCTGCCAGCATCGGCGCGATCCCCTCGCCACGTGAGGCCGCTGGCTTGGACGGCGCCGGAGCGGAGCGCGAGTTGCAGCCGCCGTTGGCGCCGCCGCCGCTGGCGCCGGAGCCCGACCAGCCGCCGCCCTACATGGTCATGCCAGCAGCGCGCCGCGCCGGGCCGGCGCCGCCGTCGGCGGCGCCGTCGCTAACGCTGGGGCCTGCGCTGCCTGCCGGCGCCAGCGGCACCCTGGACGAAGACGACGGCCTGGAGCGGGAGTTCATGATGGAGTCGCTGCTGCCGCCGCCGCCCAGCAGCAGCGGCAACGCCGGGCCGCTCAGCACGCTGATGACCACCACCAACAACAACGTGGAGGAGCTCGCGGCCGCCATGGCGAGTGCTGGCGGCAGCGGAGCCGGTTCCGGTGCCGCCAGCACGGCCGCTGGCGCCGCGGCATGGGGTGTCCGCCGCTTGGTGCCTCTGTCGGGCAAGTCAGGCCGGGGCGGCGCTGGGGCTGCCGGGTTGGGCGCGGGCGGCGGCTCGGACGCCTCCGGGGGCGGCAGCGCTCGCGCGGGTGGTGCGGGCGCAGCAGGCGCTGCGGACGGCAACCTCGTGCGCGGCTTCTCGTCGCTGCTGGACTCCAACCCCGGCCGGGCGGTGCCTGCTGGGGGGCGGCCGGTGGGCATGCCCGCCCTCCGCGACAACCCGCTCGCGCACCAGCAGGCGTCCTCTTCGCTGTTGATGAGTGACCTGGACGGCTCCGCCACCGCGGCCGTCGCAGCTGGCGCCGCTGTCAGTGCCTCCAACGCGGCCGTCTCCTCCGCCAACGCTGAAGCCCCTGGGGCGCTCGCGCCCATGGTCCTGCAGAGCGCCAGCAGCAGCCTGTTCAGCCTGGGCGGCGGGCTGAGCAGCACGGCGGGGGGCGGCGCGGCGCCCGGGGCGGCTGTGGAGCGGTCACCGCGGGTTCCGCCACCTGCCGCCACGCCTGACACGGACCGCGGCACGCCGCTGCTGGTCAGCTACCAGAAGCTGGAGGAGCTCACGAATGACCTGCTGCTGGTGCCCCGCCTGCACTCCCAGTCCGCGCAGCAGCAGCACCAGCACCAGCAGCAAAAGCAGCAGGCGCCGCCGAGCCCGCAGCAGCCGCGCCAGGCGGGCGCCGTGCCGCAGTTACAGTCGCGCCAGAGCATCAAGGTCCCCCGACTGAACGTGGCGCCGTCCTCTCAGTCCGTAGGTGACACCTCCGGCCCCCCGACCAGCGCCTCGTTCACGGGCCTGTCGTCCGTGCTGTACGGCGACGCGGCGGCGGCGCCGCCGCCCACCAGCGCCCGGCCCGTGTCGCCAATCGGGACGCTGGGCTTCGCGTCCCCCCCGGCGCGGAAGCCGCCGCCTGCTGTGCCGGTACCTGACGCCAGCAGTAGCCCTGCCGTAATAGCTGTCGAGGCGCAGCTCGACGCTGCTGACGCGCCGGTGACTGCGTCCGCTTCGGCCAAGCCTGTGGCTGCTGCTGCCAAGCCTGACGCGGCGGCGGCGGCGGCGACTGAGGACGACTGGGAGCCGCCCGGTTGGAGCCCCAGTGAGGAGCTAGAGCGGCAGCGGCAGCGGCTGGCGGCGCAGCGGCAGAGGCTGGGCCAGCAGAAGGAGCGGCTGGCGCAGCGGCAGCAACATGTGCAGCAGCAGCAGCAGCAGTAAGATGATTCACAGCAGCAGGAGGAAGCGAAAAGAGTGAGTTTTAGAGGACGCAGAAGACGTGCTGTGGCTCGGCCCAAACGCGGAGGGCAAACACAAGTTTACGGTATTTGGGGGAACGTGCGATGCTCAGTCTGGCTGGTCATATTTCCTGCGCCGTGCGCTGCACTTTGCTCGCCCGTGCCTTTCTTTGTTTGTATCCGAACTTAAGTAAGCTTGGTAAGGCCGCCATGCATAAAAACAGTAAATCCGAACCCAGGGCCATATGCCCGCACGTACTCAAACCTTCAATCGACACGTGATGCCAGGCAAAGACCGCGCTCTGCGGCTTTATATTACCTTCCAACATTTGTTGGTGTCCAAGCAATGGCGGTGGTGATCTTTCAAGCGTGCTGCTGCAAGAGCAGTGCGTGCACCTGGGAGTTTTACTTTGACGACACAAGTTTTGTGCTGAAGTAGAGGACGACAGCGCTCTTTTGCGCGCCTGTTCAATCGGGCCATGTTCAAAACTGGGTATGCGGCGATATGATACCAAGCATCAATAGCTTATTAGTACAACTGGGCCATTTATCCATAGTCAGGAAGCTGGGGTAGCTGCTGGGGCAATCAAGCGAACGTTTTGGTGCCGCGCTGAGTAGTGTCGCTCTGTTTGTAGAAGGGGGGAGAACCCAGCACTTGCATCGAAGCTAGCTGGATCCATGACACGCCACGCCACCCGCGCCTTGTCCTCTCGGCACGCGCAGCACTAACTGAAACTTGAATACATCTTACGCCGGTAGCACTGATGCGTGGCTGCACATAACCTGTGGGCAGGCAAATCCGACGAAACCCGAAAACCCAGCATGCATCCTGCGCATGAAATCAATTCGAGCTGAACTTACGCTTGTCACTAGCTACATACGCCCCTGGGGCATTTTGTCCAGCACGGTGTTGAGGTGTTATCTATCAACGGATGTGGAAGCCAATCACTGCATTGTTATGCGTGTTGGTTGTTGTTCATGTTAGTTGCTGTTGCTGCTCTGTCAGGTTGTGGTCTGGTGGAGATGTTGCCGAGCATACGGTTTGACGAATGTAGGCCTTAATATGGGCATTGGTATTTTGTACCAGCAGCTGGCAAGCTGGCAGCCAGACGTGCTGCGTCGTGAACACAGCTTCATGCGTGCATGCATGCATGGCGCGGCATGACGGCGACAAAGAGCCCATACATGTCCGTTATGCTGCCACGGCGCTTGATTAATGCGTTTGTGACGCGGTTTGTAATGAATGCAAGAGATACCGCCGTACTGCTGCGCGTGATTCGTGATATCATTATTCGTGAAACCCAGTCCTATGAGCTCAAACTTTTCAGCAGCGCACCAAGAGAGGGGTCCAGATTTGTACCGTGTGTGATGAGACGGCCCCAGCACCCCTGGACGGCCCCGCACGCCCCAGATTCAGCCCCCGGTCAGGGCCCATTCCAACGCTAGATTGAAGCATCCTTAGGGCACATATAGTCGATACACGGTTAGATAACGTGTACATAACAAGATTCATGTCCATACGAGCCCTGTCGTCATACATACAACCCGCACCATCCGGCCGCTGCTCCCACAAACGCTCGGACAGGCGGCAGTGCGGCATGCCGCAAGACCTTGCTGTCGATGCCAGCCATATATATGATTATTACCCTATTAATAAGCACCAACATACAGCAGTCACGTTACATGAACGTGTTCGCATGCTCAACGTGGGCTGCCCTGCAGGTGACCCAGGGTATAATGAAACGATTTCGACATTTGCCTCATAACTTTGTGCTTGCTATGTTGCTGAGCACGCGCTCCGGGACCTGGTTCCATACATAGGTTCTTAAACTGTTGAGAGAGCGCCAGAGCGGGGCCCGCATGATGTACGATTGGCACACATGCAGCTCCTCGGCATGCGAGGGGTGCAACATGGCCGTTGGCACGAAACCCGGGGTGTAATGCAACACCCATGAAAACCAGTCTACACGCTGATACTTGCCCCGCCCACCCGCGCATGCCATGTTATACCTGTAATATGCTGTCTTCTTTGCTGGATTGACGTGTCGCTAGGTTCCGCGTGCTCGACAAGGGCGTTGGTCTCCGGTGCGCTGGTGGTCTGAACAAAATGCACGCGGATGCGCCGATTACAAGTCTACGCGTGCTTTGGGCGCCCCCATCAACCTCAAACTACTTATGTGCACTCATTAAATACATTAGATTTGCTGCAAGCATTGAGGGGCCCATTTTGCAGGCATGTGCCGAAGGCAATCTTGGCATAAAAAGCGAGATACCTGGAGCGGGAGGAAACTCCTCCAAAAGGCATCCTATTGTCTCTTGATAATATTAAAGGGATTCATGGAGCTATCTGCGGTCGCTATGAAAAGCTTTCGTCCCACGAAATGCTGTCAGTCCACGCATGCACGTCACGGCATGTCACGGAACCGCGGGTGCTGACCGCTCCAGCTCTCTGCCATCTCTGTCTTGCTTAACGCTGCCACTCAACCATCCATGTGACTTTCCAACCCACCTGCCTCTGCACACCTAAACTCACTGCCCTCCTCCACCTGCTCCTCCTCCCGCTGCCCGCCGCCCTCACGCCCCCGGCACCGGCTCGAAGCTGAGCGCCAAGCCGTTCATGCAGTAGCGCAGCCCGGTGGGCGCCGGGCCGTCGTCGAACACGTGACCCAGGTGGCCCTGCGGGTCGGGAGCGCCGTGCGGGTTGGCCCCGAGGGGAAAGAGGAAGGTGGTAAGCAGGTGTGCATGTTGGCCTCTGAGCTTGCACACACGCAATGCTTCCATGGTGAAAGCAAAGGAAGCCTGTTCACACAGGCCCAGGCACCAGCGGACCCTCCCCTGCTCCCTCCCCCAGCCCAGGTGCGTCTGAGCGCCTGGGCCTGCCCGCCCGCCTGCCTGCCGGCCGGGGTGCCGACGAGCCTACCTGGCACTTGCGGCAGCGGACCTCGGTGCGCGGCATGAAGATGATGCTGTAGTCGGACACCTCCGCCACCGCGCCCGGCAGCGGCTGGAAGAAGGACGGCCTGAGCAGCAGCACAGAGGGCAGTTGAGGTGTGGGGTGGGAGCAGCAGGCAGCAAGTAGTGCCTCCAGTGGAAGGGCGGGAGGAGCAAGCCACAGCAGCCGTCGCACACTGCCCAGCACACGCCGGCCCCCCACCCCAAACAACGCCCTGCCCTCCACCATCCTGCAAAGCCGCCCTGCTGCCCCCACTCACCAGCCCGTGCCCGACTCGAACTTGGTGGAGGCGTCAAACAGGGGCGAGCCGCAGCCAGCGCACTTGAACGTGCCCGCCCGCTTCTCGAAGTTGTAGGGGCTGGCCGGGAGGATGGGGAGGCGTGAGCAAGGGCGCGAGAAATAGTCACAGGGCAGCCGTAGTGCGGAATGCGGCCAGGAGATGTTCACGTGCAGCTGGCGTGAAAAACCTGGCTGACAGACTCCAACCGCCCCTGTAAACTGCGGCCTCTGGCCCCCCACCCTGCAACCTACTCGCTTTGGCACTGAAAGACCGCCCCCGCCCCCGCCCCGAGCCCCCGCCCCTCGATTCCGCTCCTCGCTCACCTGGTCCACCGCCGCTCAGTGGCCTCCCGGCGCAGCACGTCGTACGCTGCCGGGCCCAGCCGCTCCCGCCACTCCGCCTCGCTGTAGCGGACCTGTATCCCCACAGAGGTTCCACCAGGCGACCAGGCCGGCGGGGAGGGTATTGTTTCCAGCCCAGTAAACGGGGGGCGGGGGCTCGTGACACAGGAACGAAACGAGGCGTCGGTGCATGCTTGTTGGCAGCACTTTGAATTGGCAGGCCTTCGCCTCCTTGTGTAGAGCACGTAAATTCCCCCCTGGGGAGGTCAGACGCGGGAGAAAACGGGCATGCCCCGACCGCGTGTACGGTGTACCGCTGTGCCACTGTACGCCGGCACGTCTTCTTCTGATTGGCCGACACCGATGGCTAACCCCTTTCATCCGTACCAGCCGCGCTGACGGCACACACCTCTCCCAGGCGCCTTTCAAGGTCGATGCCGTCGGCCGGCGAGGCGGCAGCGGCCCGGCTGTCCGGCCCGGACGACGCCAGCGGCACCGCCACCAGCGCTGTGGCGAGGCCCGCGCCCAGAATCACACGCCGGGGCAGCGCCGCCGTCCTGTGTGTACGGCACCGCACGGCACGCGCGGCTTGTTGGCGGTGATGAGCGTCGGGGTACGGTGGCAGTGGTGGTGATCGTGGCGCGGTTTCGTACTGTAGAGGAGACAGCTGAAGAAGCTGCACCTCCAAGGCACCTCCACCGTTAGGTTGGCCCCGGTTTGCCACGATGCCGGGCAGCTAGCTGGGTGGGATATGACCTGAGGTGCCGTGCCCCCGGAGGCTTGTGCCGGGGGGTGCGGGCCATGGCGCCCGCGCCGCTGTGGGATCCAACCTGCGCCACACACGCTGCCTGTGACCACCTGCCCTGTGGGCGCTTACCGGCCGCTCGCCGATGCATGGCCCTCGCTGGCGCCCGCCTTCGCGTGCACAGCGCGCGCTGGCCCACGGCTACCAAACACGCTCCGCATAGCGGCCTTCTTGGCCTGTGCGCGAGGAGAAGCCCGGAGTGAACCACAGCATCGCCGAGAACGCTGGGAGCGAAGTAACATATCGCTCAGTGCGTTCTTTTTGCCAGGTATACAGATGATGACATACCGCCAGGTGCTGCATTATGGGTGACCCAGAAGGTAGCTTGCGCAGAGTTGGATGAGAGGGATGTATGCCACGCAAGTCTTGGTAGTTGGAGTACCTCCTATCGGTGCCTATTGATGCGGTAACGTGGGCCGTTCAGTATTCAGCAGTGGACAAAATCGCCCTTTGTTCCACGGTTCCATCGCGACGAATTGTGGAACCACCGTCAGCACTTGCACTCTCAAATCAGTATGCAAATTAGAATCCCTTGCAATCCTGCCTTATACAGATACGTCAATGGCCTGGCACGTTGTGAACGAGGCGTCAAGGCTGTCGCGGCCACCGACAGCTTTACCATATACCTTCAGACAACGTTAGTCTTGACTAACAGTTCATTTCAGATGTAGCTATGACTAGCCGAATACGGAGCCTCGCGCCTGGCTATGATGTGGACTTGGAGTGGCATAAAGCTGGACCAGCGCTCTTCCCGAAGGTCAGGCGAGGACCATGGTCTCTCTGCGGCACAGTATCATGCACATAGCAAATCCGCTGTAGTCATTCATCGGCTCACGTCTCAGGGGCACGCCTGCCGAAGGACTAGACACCAACCTGCCGGTCTCCCTGCCAGTTTGTCTCCCTGCTGATGCCGCACGCCGCTACACCACGCCTCACCCCTGCAGGATGACGACGAATGGGTGGACGTGCTTCGCCGGGCGCCCGAGACCTGGAACGCTGCCGAGGTGGCGCACTGGGCACAGCGGCCTCGCGAGCACGGCGGCGGCGCGCTGGGGGACCTGCTGGCGCGCAGGTGCGGCAAAGTAAAGGGCCAAGTTAACCAGCGGCCAGATGCCGGGTCGCTTCTTTTCCGGCCCCACCCCACAAGAAAAAGTGGCACAGCTGGTGGTGATGTACGGCATCCTTAATCGACCTGGTGGGGCGAGTGGAAGCCAGCAACCCGACAGTCACCAAGGTCGGCGCCCGCGCTCGCTTGCCCGCATGCCCAACGCATATGATGTTGGCAGGCTGTGGGAGAACGCCATTGATGGCTACCTGCTTCTGCAGCTGACCCAGCCGCAGCCTGGGACAGTTACAGCGGGTGGAGGCAGCGGCGGCGGGCACGGCGCAAGCGACCGGACCGGTGGCGGTGGCGGTGGCGGAGGTGGAGGCGGCCGCGCGGCTCCGGTTTCAGAGCTGGTGCATGTGCTGGGTGTCACCGGCGCGGAGGACCGCGCGACACTGGCGGAGGTGCGTTGCGCCCTGCGCCCCCTGCAGCTGCTCGGCTGCTGTCCTGCGGTGTGGAAGCTGCTGCCGTGCTGCCGTGCCGTGCTTTCAGAGCGCATGCATGCATTTGTCCACTAAACGTTTTATGTTGCGATTATCCGCGGCCACTTTGCGATGTGGTCCTGGTGTTGTGCAGCTCGCACACAAAGCACCAGCACAAGCACGTGCTCACACCCGGAGCTGTCAGGTCATGCCTTTCGGCCCCGCCGAACCACAGGCCGTGGAGGAGCTGCGGGCGCTGCCCTCGCGAATCGCCTACGGTGACGTGGTGTTGCCGCCGCCGCGAGAGCTGGTGGAGCAGGCGGCGGCGCAGGCGGCAGGCCGGCGGCCGGCCGGCGCAGCGGGGCCGGCGGGGCTTGGGGCGGGGCCAGGCATGCCGGGTCCAGGTTTCGGCAAGCGCGGCGGCGGCAGTGGCGGGGCAGCTGCTCAGCTTGGCGCGAGGCAGCAGCACGACAGGTGGACCGGAGCTTGGGCCTCGGGCGGCGCGAGGAAGGGAGGGGCGGCGGCGGGCGGCGGGGCGCCGGGCTCGGGGCGCGGCGTGGGGCTGTCGGTGCGGGAGCAGATCCTGGACGACGCTCAGCGCCAGGTCGCGGCGGCCGAGGCCAGGGCGGCGGCGGAGGCGGCAGCAGCCGCCAAGGCCAAAGCGAGCGCTAAAGGCAGCAAGCCGCCGACCGGCAAGCCCGGTGCTGGCGGCGCTGTGGGCGCCGCCGCGCTAGGTGCGGGTGCCGCTGCTGCGGGTGCGGGTGCGGGTGCGGGTGCCAAGGGCCAGGCGGCGCCCGGCAAGCCGCGGTCTTCTTCACTTGCCGCGACCTGGGCCCAGATGCACCAGATCCCCGAGGACGGGGAAGAAGAGGAGCACAGCGGCGAGGACGAGGAGCCGCAGGAGGTGGAAGGGACGCAGCGTCGCGGGGACCAGGGGCTGCCAGATGACGACCTGTACAGCGACGCAGGCCGAGTCGACGACCAGGGCAGGCGCGGGGCCCACCGCAGCCGCAGCGGAGCGCCTGGCGCGGCAGGCTCGGATGCGGGGACGTGGTCGCAGGACGCGGCCGCGGGGGGCAGTGCTGGCGGGGAGGGTGCAGCGGGCGCGCGCGGGGGGCAGCGGCGCGTGGTGGTGGAGGTGCAACGGCTGCAGGAGCTGGTGGCGGCGCACGATGACGTGGTCAGGTGTGGCTGGCGCGGCCGGGGCTTGCGTTTGTCGTAGTGGCGGCATGCGTATCTAGTGGTTGCATGCGTGAGTCAGTCAGTTAAGCGAGGTGCAGGAAACATGCAATGCGGAGCTTCTCGAGACGCTCTTCAGACAAATGATAATGGCATGAAGCACGGGGAGATCCGGGCGCGCGGGCACTGCGTTAATGCCTCCACACCGCACGCCTTGTTTCCCGGCACTGCACAAACGCGCATGCAGGCGGATGCAAATACTTCGGCTGGAGGGGCCGGAGGGGCTGGCGCGGCGAGAGCGGGCCGCCGAGCGCGCGGCGGCAGCCGCCGCGGCTGCGGAGGCGGAGGCCACCGCCGCGGCCCAGGCGGCTGCGGAGGCGGCGGAGGCGCCGCCGGAGCCGCTGGTGCTGGAGGAGGTGGTGGAGCGGGGAAGGCGCATGCGGGAGGCTATGGCGGCAGACCGGGCGTCCATTGACGAGCTGACAAAGGTGAAGTGGCAGGAAGCATTATTCCGTGTGGGTGGGACGAATATGCCTTGGGTTTGCTTGTCGCAATTAGGTCCGCGAAACCCTGCGCTGACGTAGCTGACTGCTGCATACGGACTGCTGCCACACACCTGCCTCGTCGTGCCACCACCGCTGCAGGTGTCGCTGCGGCGCGGCATGCGCAACGCCGCGGCCAGGGCTGAGGCAGAGTACGAGGCCCGCAGCGGCGGCGCGAGCGACAGCGGCAGCGCCAGCGCCAGCGGTGTGGAGAACTTCGCCGGCAGCGGCAACAAGCGGGTGCTGCGGGGCGGTTGGCGGGAGGTCGACGAAGATGGGAGCGACATGAGCGAGCACGCCGTGCGGCAGAGCCTTTCGACTGCCGGGCGTGGGCTGCTGGAGGAGGCGGACCGGCGCGAGGCGGAGGAGGCGAACCGGCCAGAGCCCTTTGTCTTCGAGGAGGATGGAGGCCAGGCGGCGGGGCAGGCACGGCGGCGGCAGGGTGCGCGGGAGAGGGCCGCGGCAGCGGAAGAGCGATGGCGGCGGCGCGTGGCGCGGGAGGTGCGCGAGCAGCCGTGGGCCATCCCCGACCTGCGGCGTGCTGGGGCCGGCAGTAGCGGGGATGAGTACGACGGCAGCAGCAGCGATGGCGGCGGTGCCGGGTCACGGCCTCGTGTTGCCAGCGCTGGTGTCGGCACTGGCACTGCTGGCATGAACCCAATCGACCGACTGCTGCACCAGCGGCGGCAGCGCATACAGCAGCAGCGGCAGCCGGCAGGCGCGCCGCCGCCGCCGCCGCCGCCACAGCCACGGCCGGGCTCCGCGCCCGCCGCCCGCGCGGCTCGCACCGCCGCCACTGCCGAGGCCACAGCAGCGGCCGCCATGGCGGCGGCGGTGGGCGCTGTGTCGCGGCGCATCGGCACCACCATGCCCATGCCAGGTGACGGCAGCGATGATGACGATGACACCGGTGGCCATGGCGGCCGGCGCTATGGTCGCACGCAGGGCCTGGGGCCGCCGCTGCGGCCGCTGTCAGGCCTGCACGGCGGGCGGCGCGGGCGGCAGCCGGGCTCGCACGAGGTGCACCCGCCGGCGCCGGCAGACCCGCTCAGGACCGCGGACATGGAGGCCGTGCGCAAGGTGTGTGTGTGGGCGGCGGACAGCATGAGGGCGTGCGCTCCAGAGGAATCGCCCTCCTCCCATCTTGGACATGGAAACCAATAGGGCGCTGCAAGCGTGCCAATACACACACGCCCTTACCAGTAGTCAGCCGCGCAGTCACGTGGCCACCCAGCTAATATGGCATCTTGTGTGTGTGTGTGTGTGTGTGTGTGTGTGTGTGTGTGTGTGTGTGTGTGTGTGTGTGTGTGTGCATGCAGGTGCTGGCGCGCGGCGCCTCCACGCCCGTGCACCACACGCTCAAGAGCAAGCTGGCCGAGGACGCCACACGTGCCATGTACGGCATCGCGCCCGCGGAGGCGCTCACGGCGGCGGGCGCCGCGCCGCCGCCACGGTTCGGCGGCGGCGCCCGCGCCGGCGCCGGCATGGGCGGCGCAGCCGCGACCGCCACCACGGCTGCTGCGGCTGTGCCGTTCTTTCCGCCGGCGTCGCTGCTGGTGAACCCGCGTGCGGCGGCGCACGAGGTGGCGCTGCGGCGGGAGATGGGGCTGCCCGTGCCGGCGGACCTGGCGGCGGCGCGGGTGGTGGCGGCGCCGCAGTCGGCACGGCGGGTGGTGCGGGTGCGTGTCCGCATACATGGGCTGTTGATTGGAGTTGCGGGGGGTTGCTAGAGTTCGATTTTATCCGCTGCTGACCTACCGTGAGGGGTTCGCGAGATCCGATTGAGCTGGTCTTCTCACCATGCACGCCGGCGGCACCCCGCAGGAAAAGGTGAAGCCGGAGCCGGATGCGGTCATGACGCAGTTGGAGGAGGCAGGTGCGTGTGGGAGGCTAGGGGCGGCGTGGCATGCGCCTAGCGCAGTACAGGAGAGTCGGGCCGATATCCTAGGCCATTTACGGCCACCTACCAACTCCACAACGGAGGGTGGGATGGCCCTGACTGACTGGATGCTTTGTGCCTCCTCCTCAACGGGTTGCAGAAGACGGCACGCGTACATTCCAGTCCAAGTATGGTCTGGCCGTGGTGCCGTCCCCCAACACAGACAACAGCAACCAGGCCCCCGTCCATACGACCACCACCACCGCCACCACCACCACCACTGCGGCGGCGGCGGCACAGCGCGTGCGCTTTGTGGACACGACCACCCCTGTGGGCGGTGGCATCGGTCCCCGGCTGCCCATGACCGCGGGCGCCGGGGCCTTCGCCCAATACGGTGCCTTTCCCGTGTCCGGTGATGTTTGGAAGTCGGAGCTCCTGGGTCCAGCGGAGGCCAGCGCAGCAGCTCAGGCGCCGGCCCCTGACCCACAGCTGGCGCGCAAGCATGGCGAGGCCTACGCGGCAGTGGCCGCCGCCGCGGCGGCGGCGCAGGCGGCGATGGCGGCGCCGCTGCCCCGGGCGCGGCTGGCGCCGCCAGAAGCGGCGGTTCGCGGCATCGGCGCGGGCGGCGTCGCGGAGCGGGAGCTGCGCCGCGCCATCGCCGGGCGCGGCGCGGCGGCGGGCGAGCTGGCGGCGGCGACCGCCGCCGCAGCGGCGCTGACGGGCGGTGGTGCTGGTGGCGGCGGCGGCGGCGCTGACGCGGCGGCGGCGGCGGTGGCTATGGCAGCGGAGCGTTCGACCAGCGCCAGCCGGGGGCGGGGCATGTGGCGTGTGGGGCCGTCCCTGGAAGGCGAGTGGGGCGACCGCGACCTCAACGCCAGGTGCGTGCGTCCGCGCATGCGCGTTCTGTCATGCCGGCATGCCGACATTGCAGGTGTGGCGTTTGCAACGCTGCGCATGGGGGCAGTTGTTTGCGCACCTGGCACAGTCGTGAGCTTCTTCAATATCCGCCCATTGCTAAATGTCGCTGTCCTTGTCCTTGTGCGGTGTGCGGTGCAGTGTGCGGGCGGCGCTGCGCATGCTGGACGGCGGCGGCAGGGGTCCGCCCGCGGTGAACCAGCAGCCCGCGTTCCCCGTCACTGCGGAGGCGGCCGGTACCGGTGCCAGCCCCAGGCCTGGGTGCCGACGCGGCCCCAGCAACCGTCACAGCCCGGGTGCGGGTGCTGTGTCCCCAGGTGCGCAACCCCGCGGCCCCCCCCCCCCCAACCGCCACCACACACACACACACAAACCCTGACCGCCGCGTAAGTACGGCACCCGCACGGCCGCCATGCGGCGCTGCGGCAATTACTGTCTCAGTGCACATCTTGCCCCCTTCCTCCCCACTGCTTCGTCACCAGTAGCTCGCGTGAGACTGGCTCCCCGGAGCTCGCTCAGCACTCGCTGCTCAGCACTCCCGCCCTTCCGGCGCACCCCGCTGCCCCCATTGCGCAGGCCGTGTGTCGCCAGGCACGCAGCTGTACCGCTACGGCGCGGACGGGCGGCTGCACTACACGGGCCGCCGGCCGCGCTTCGACGCCGAGCCGGCGCACGCCTACGTGTTGCCCGGCTGGGCGCCGGCGGAGATGGGCGCGCCGCCGCCCACCAAGGCGCAGGTATGGCGGATGGTGGGGGGCTACCGCACCCAGGCGACGTGTGCCGGGGCTGGCAAGATGTGTGCTGGCAAGTTGCTGAATCGGCAGGTAGTGCACGCAGCCATACCCGCTTGCCATTCCCAACACGTGCCGGCCTGCCTGCCTTATCTTGCCGGTATCTACCTGCCGTACGCCGTATGCACACACGCTACCCACTACTTGCGCTCCAGGCGGAGCGAATGGCGGGCGCGGTGTCGGGCGCGGACGGCCGCACCAATCGCGGCAACAGCGAGCTGCACTGGGCGGCGTCACGCGGCGACGTGGAGCGAGTGGTGGAGCTGATACGGGAGGCCGGTGAGGCACAGGGGGGGAGGGCCGCGAGGCGCAGTGGCGGCCCGGCGGGCGCTGCTGGAGGCCCAACGCCTGTGTTGGGCGTGCTCACGCTGCCCCAAAGCACGACAGTCTGGTGGTGATGACTGGATTTGCCAACCTGCAGGCCCGGACCCCGAGGCCCGCTGGCGGCTGGTCAACGCGCGCAACGCCGCCGGCGAGAGCCCGCTGCACCGCGCCGCCGCCGCAGCCGCGCCCCGCGCCGTGGCCACCATGGCGCAGCTGATGGCGGCGGGCGCCGACGTGGACGCGCGGGACGTCAACGGCGCCACGCCGCTGCTGTCCGTCATCACCGCGGGTGACCCCGGGGCGGTGGGGTTGGGGGGGTAGCCATCCATGCGGACTACGGTGTTTGTCAGATTGGGAAAGTGCCAATGCCCAGAGGAACAGCAGCGGGGGCTACTAAGTATTCTGAGGGCGGGCTGGGACACTTTCACGGTGTGTTCTGTAGCAATCACGTTGCCGCGGCGGCGCGCGATGTGACAAGGAGCACCTGTGATGTGATGTATGGATGTAACCAGCTCCTCCTGCTCTGTCCTCAGTAGCGGCACTAACGTAGCTGCTGACGTCAGCCCGCCCCTACCCCCCTCCACACACACACACACACACACACACCGCGCTGCTGCCCTGCAGGCTGCTGGCTGGTGGAGGGCGACCGGCGCCTGGCGCTGCTGCTGGACGCGGGGGCGGCGGTGGACGTGTGCGACGTGACGGGGGAGGGCATCCTGCACAAGGTGGGGTGGGGTGGGCGCCCCGCGGGCGGAGCTGGTGGGGTGTGTGTGTATGGGGCGGATGTTAGTTCATTCCAAACCCAAAGAAAGAAGCCAAAAACCCAAACCCGGGGGGTGGCGGGCCGGGGGCACACATGCACACGGGGGGCACACATGCACACGGGGGGACGTGCGTGGCGGCAGCACGCGGCTGGCTGCTGACAGTGCAGCTGCTGGGGGCGCTTCCGCTCAGGGCGCGGCAGAGACACCAAAGCGCTTGACACACCACGATTGCCTGTGCCTGTGCCTGTTCCTGTTCCTACCCCCGCACTGTCCCTGCACTGCAGGCCATCATCCACAACATCTGCAGCGGCCACGACAAGGACGACACCAACCCGGACGAGGCCGCCCGCCGCCGCACCGAGGGCCGCTGCCGGCCCGTGGGCGGCCTGGGCGCGCTGCTGCAGCTGCTGCTGCCGCTGGCGCGGCCGCACCTGCCGCTGGCGCGAGAGGGCGTCACCACCGGGCCCTTCGTGACGGATGCGGAGGCGGCGGCATGGGCGCGGCGGGTGCCGTCCGGCGCCCCGGCCAGCATCATGGGCGCCGCCGCGGCGGGGCTGCGCGAGCCCCCGGCCCCTGCCGCGGGGGGCTCCATGGGCGGCCGTCACGGGGACGACAGGGGTGCGGGTGCGGGTGCGGGCTTTGCCGCAGCGCACCCGCTGGCTGCGGCGGCGGGCGCCGGGACCTCTGGAGCGCTGGTGGCGACGGTGGTGGCGGCGGCGGCGCGGGCGACGGTGGCGCCGGAGCCGGTGCGGCAGCGGCCGGGCCGCGGGCCGGGGCTGCTGGATGTGGATGCGCGGGACGGGCGGGGGCGCACGCCGCTGCACGTGGCGTGCTGCCGGCCGCACGCACACGGCCCGGGCATGGAGGCGTGCTGCGTGGAGCTGCTGCTGGCGGCAGGTGGGTGGGTGCGCACCGTGCTGTGTGTGTGTGTGTGTGTGTGTATGTGTGTGTGTGTGTGTGTGTGTGTGTGTGTGTGTGTGTGGTGTGTGTGCGCTGCAGGTAGCTTACTAGGGCGGCATGGGCGGCAGTGCAAGCGGTCGGGTGGGGAAGCGCGCAAATATAATACGCGGATAATATGTGGAGAGGGGTGGGGATCCAGCAAGACAGCAAGACATATACCAAGCTCTCCAGCATCAGGGTCTTATTGCACCCCTGTTTACAACGCTGCGACAGGCGCGGACCCCAATGCGGTGGACGACTCCGGCCGCCGGCCGCTGCACTGGGTGCTGGCGGAGGCGGCCGCCGCGGCCCGGCTGGCGCAGGCAAACACAATCAACCACACCAAGATTGCGACCAGCAAGCCAAAGCAGCCGCCCGCGTGAGCATTTCCCTGTAACACAGAACGGGCCGGGTCAGGCTTTGCGTTTGACGCCTTGCACGCTGACCCACGAGTGGTTCATTCACCTCAACCCAATTGTCCATGTGTCAACCACACACCAAACAGGGCCTTGTGCTGGGTGGCGGAGCAGCTGCTGCGCGCCGGCGCCGACCCCAACGCGCCCGAGGGGAGCACCGGCGGCGCTACGAGTGCTGATGGAGGCGGAGCCGGCCTCACACAGCCGGCAGCAGCAGCAGCAGCAGCAACCGCATCGCCCACAGTCTCAAGGCCCAGCGCTAGCGGCGCAGCCGGGGCTGGCCAGGTCAGGCCGGGTGGGGGTGGAGGCACCAGTGGCGGCGGCGGCCGCGGCTACACGCCGCTACACCTGGCGGCGCTGGCCCGCTCCGGGCCGCTGCTGCGGCTGCTGCTGCGGCAGGGGGCGGACCCGGGGGCGCGAGACCGGGCGGGGCGCACCGCCTCAGAGCTGCTGGCGGCGGCGCTCAAGGGCACCAAGGACCGGCGGGAGGTGCGTGCGTGCGGGAGAGCTGAGAGGTAGTGGGCCGGCCGGCCGGCCGGCTTGCGCAGTGTTTGTCGCCGGGTGTGCAGGCAGCATTGTATTGGCTGGCCCTTGTATCATCCACCACCTACCTATTCGACAAACGACAAATTGCCTTTCTGTTTCAGGCCGAGCACCTGTCGAAGCTCATGTCGCTCATCGCCAAGCACCAGCAGCTGGCCGATGCACAGCGTGGCGCGGCGGCGGCGCGCAGGGCGGCGGAGGCGGCGGGCGCCGCCAAGGTGGCGGCGGCGGAGGCAAAGGCGCGCGCGGCACGTGGCGCTGCCGCCGCCGGCAGCGGCAGGATGGGCCTGGGCGGCGGCGGCGGCCCCAAGAGCATGCGCCAGCTGTACAAGGAGCGCTTTGGGGAGAGCTCCTCCGAGGTGGGAGCGCGGCGCCATGGTGTGGTGTGTGACGTGGACGTGTGCCCTGGAGGGCACCTGCACGGGACATGGGTTTGCACAAAGCAAGCGCCCCGCCCACTGCCCTCCTCCGTGGCTTCCCCAATCCCGAGCCCCGGTCCCGGGCCCCCAAACAGCCACCATCCCACGCGCCTGCCACACCCCACCCTGCTCAACTGCAGGACACGGACGCCGACGACGGCCCCACCCAGTCCGAGCTGGTGACCGCCTACATGGCCGCAATGGGCGGCAGGGCCACACCCGCGCCCGGCGCCGCGCCGCTGCCCGCCCTGGCGCAGGCGGCAGCGGCTTCCGCGGCCGGCAGCAGCAGCAGGCCGCACACGCCCCTGGCGGCGGGCAAGCCGGGTGCGGCGCCGCCGTCACTGCCGCCGCCGTCCCCGCCGCGCCTGGACGCTGACACGGCCGCCACCATGATCCAGGCCGCGTTCCGGGGCCACCAGCAGCGCCAGCTGCTGGCGGCGGCGGGCATTCCCGTGCGCGCGTCCCCGTCCCCAAAGAAGCCTTCGCCAGCCAAGCGGCGGGCGGGCGGCGCTGCAGCCGCCGCCGGCGGTGGAGCGGGCGGGCGGGGCACGTTCGACCCAACCGCCGTCCAGTACGGCCCGGAGCACGCGGCGGCGGCGGTTAGGATCCAGGCGGCGCACCGCGGCCGGCTGGCGCGGCGGCAGCTGGCGGCGCAGCGGCAGGCGGCGCTGGCGGCGCAGGCGCAGTTCGCCGCGCAGGCTGGGCAGCGGGACGCGGCGGCGGCGGCGGCCGCTGCCAATGCGTTGGCGGCCAAGGTGGCAGCGGAGGCGCAGGCACAGGCCGCCGCGGCGGCGCGGGTGCAACAGCAGCAGCAGCAGCAGCAGTCGCGGGGGCCGCCGCCGGTGCTGGCGCCGGACGGCAGGCCCTACGGCGCGCGCCACCAGCAGGCGGCCACACAGATCCAGGCGGCGTGGAAGGGGCGCAAGGTGCGGGGGGGAGGGGAGGAGGATCGGGCAACAAGCAAGCGCGGCGCTTGGCGGGCGCAACGCACTTTAGGTGTGGGACGCCATTCCCGCCGATACGGACGACCATGTTACGCCACAGCGCACCTTCCCACACCTCCCCTTACGGTACGGTTACGGCAAACTGTACTGCAGGCCCGGCAGGTGTACGATCGGGTACGGAAGGCGGCGGCGGACCCGGCGGACGACCTGGACCTGGTCCTGGATGACGACGAGCTGGAGGCGCTGGCGGCGGGTGTGGTGGCCACGTCGGCGCCGCCGCCGCGCCGCCACCGCTCCATGCGCACCTCGGCCTCCCTCAACCAGCGGACCGATGCCGGCAGCGGCAGGCCAGCGGCTGTGTCGCAGGAGCTGGGCGGGGTGCCAGCGGCGGGGCTGGGCGCCGCCGGGCCGCTGGGCGGGCCTGGAGCAGCAGCCATAGCAGGAGGCGTTGGAGGGGTGGCGGCTGCGGCGGCGGCGGGGCGGTACGAGCGGGCGGGGTCGGACGGCGGCAACTCGGACAAGGTGGCGCCCAGCGTCGGGGGTGAGTCAGCGCGCGACTGCGTGGGTGCGTGGTCGCGTGGGTGCGTGCGTTGGTTACGCGGCCGACGAAGAGTGCATCGGTGCAAGGGCGAGGCACACCAGCCTCATCATTGGCGTTGATTCTTTGCTCCTCCTGCCGCCACGTCTTACTAGCTGTCGCACCCACCCACCCGGCCGCCCTGCCTCCGCAACCCAACCCGCCCACTGCCCCAATGCCCCGCTGCCCCGGCGCCCCGGCGCCCGGCCCAGGCTGGTCCGAGGCCTCCACCGCCGTCAGTCTGGGGGTGGAGTCGCTGGCCGCGGCCCCCGAGGCGCCGCCGCTGCTGGACCGCCGGCCCTCCGCCGCGGCACAGCACTACCAGCGCCAGGCCTCTGCCGCTGCGCGTCCCGGCAGCGGCGGCGGCGCCCAAGGCGCTGCTGCCGGCGCAGGCGGCGGTGTGTCCCGCCAACTGTCGCGTCGCATGACGTCGTCCCGCGGGCCGCGGCCGGTGCCGCAGGTGGGCATGACCGAGGACGGGCGGATCGTGGGCGACCTGCGCGACCTGGATCTGTTGGATCTGGATGATGACGATGACGGCGACGGGGGTCTGGAGGACGACGACGGCTCGCTGCCCTCGGGCGTGCTCCTTGCGGACCCCGGGGACGGAGGCGGCGATGCGTTTGCGGTGGAGCACCATGGCGGCGGCGACGACGATGACGACGACGTGTGGGGCTAGCTAGGCATGTTTCACGTGGAGCTTTTACAACGCTAGACATTCCGGGCGGCACTCCGCCGCACATGTGTGTGTTCAGGATGTGTGATGCGGAGTAGATGCTCTGCCGGGTCCTCTCGGGTGCCGCCCACGTGCGCCACCGCAACCCGCACCCCGGCAACCTGAACCGTGCATCGCCTTAGACCGCACTAGTCCCTGCACGAAACAGAGCTGCTCACAGCGCATTGTGTAGCATAGACGTGGCATCCGACACTGACTCCGGCATCCTTGGCGGCCTGGCCTAGCGGCCTAGTGGCCTCTTTCATTCGCGCCCACCGCCACTTGACATGCTCACATGCCGCACGGCACATGCGCCACACAAGGTGGACCCCACAAGGTGGACCCCACACGGTGGCATGTTGTGACAGCGATAATACAACCACACCAGAATACCGTACAGACACAGAGAAATACATCAATCCATTACCCAGTTCAACTGCGGTTCACACGCCCTTACTTCTTCACCTCTCTCATCAAAGTCTACGCCCGGGGAACCCACACACCTCGATCTGTCAACAGCGCGGTCCAGCATACTACGCTGCAATCCTCGGGTCCACTCATGCAGGCTTCTCTGGTGCATTCTTAATTAATTGACGCCTGTTCTTGAAACGAGCACTTGACCCTCAAACTCGCAAAACGTCCAGGTACCGGTATTTAAAAACAGCCACACTCCTGAATCTGCTCTGACATTTCTGCGCTCTTCAATAAATACGTACCCCTTGGCTACCTACGCCTCGCAGTCTGTGCCAACTCTCAAAACCCTCGAAGAAAGGCCTTTCCTTACAAAGGCGCGACACACACCGGACAAGCAACCCACAACCCGCGATTACGTACTGAACCCAACAACGCCGCTGCCGGCACCCAATCACGTGCAAACTTGACAACACGCCTTACGCCGCAACTCTTGATTGCTGCTGACCAGGGCGTCTGACACTGCTGCAACCACCACCACTACTGCTGCTGTTGTTGTTGTTGTTGCTGTTGTTGCTGCTGCTGGCGGTGCAATGCGCCTGGCACCACCAGCGCATCTGGGGGCGGCACGTACCAGCCCCCACCGTTATCCACCGCTGCCCCGCCGGGGACAACACCTGCACCGCCGATGTTGCTGTAGCCATTGAGGCTGTTGCCCCCGGGGCCCGTGGCGCTTATGCCGTTGCCGCTCCCCACACCTGACGTGTAGCGCCCGCCGTGCGCCTGCCAGAAGGGCGCTGAGCCGCCGGCGGCTGTTGGCGCGCCGGCGCCGCCACCAGGTGCGGCCGGCGCGTTCGGCATTCCCGCGACGCCGCCGGGGGGTCCCCGCCGCAAGCTGCTCATGTCGAACGGCACGTCGTCGTACATGCCGTCGTAAACGTCGTCGTACCCATCCAGCGAGGACGACATGGAGCCAACCGCCACACGGCTGCCGCCGCCGCCGCCGCTGGGGCTGGGGTCTGCATGCACGTGCACGTGCACACAGGTACAGGTCGGTCCGGGAACACACACAACACACAAGACAGCAGGTCCGAGAAAACACACAACACACAAGGTATCGACGGTGTCGACCCTTCCTCTCCTCGTGCTTTTCGAACACACAAGGTATACGTAAGTCCGAGCGATTGCGGGGAGTTCTCTCCGGTTCCGTTTACTAACACAACACACAAGACAGCGCACGTCTCAGTACAACGAGCCACTGTACACCCTTGTCGCCCCCATATTACGGTTGGCGGCTAGACCTGTACAATTGTAGGGCGGCTCTGAACACGACCACCGCAGCCCGATCGAGCCATTGCGGCCCAGTCCATGGTCCCCAAGTGACGTCACGGCTGCCACGGAACCCCTGTAACCCGCCCTTCCACCCCTACGCCCGCCCCCTCAGCCCTCCCCGCCCCCCATCCCACCCACCCCCACCCCACACAACCCACTCACATGAGGGCTGCAGCGAGTACAGGCGGTCGCCGGCGCCCAGCTGCCCCGTGGGGCCGCCGGGCAGGTACTCGGTGGCGGCGGTGTGCGCCGTCTCGCGGCCGTCCTTGCCGCTGCGCGACCAGCCCGCGCGCAGGAACACCTGGGGACAGCGGGAGCCAGACAGACAGACAGACAGACAGACAGAAATACAGACAGACAGACAGACAGACAGACAGGGCGGCGGCGGCGGCACCAGTTACGGTATTGTGCAGGCAGCGGCAATCAGTCAGACTGAGCCATTAGGATAAGAGCTGCATGGGTGGCAGCTGGCGGCCGTGCGCAGCGCACCCCAGCACCCACAGTAGCCCGCCGTCCACACGTTAGCTAGCCATCCAGCCCGGCAGCTATCGATCTGTCCAGCCAGCTCACCGAGCTCATGGATGGGTCCACCATGCCCTCCAGCATGCGCAGCCGCTCCACGTACGACTCGGCCTGCGTGCGTGCGTGCGTGCGTGCGTGTGTGTGTGTGTGTGTGTGTGTGTGTGTGTGTGTTAGAGATCACAAGGGAGAGTACTATGAAAGACTGGTGCGTGCGAAGGGACAGGAACGCCAAGTGTGAGTGTGTGTGGGTGGGTGGGTGAAAGAGGGGGAGAGAGAGAGAGAGAGAGAGAGAGAGAGAGAGAGAGGACACAAGGAGGAAAGAGTCAGAACACAAGTCGCCACCACCGGGCCCCCCGCCCTCACCTCGCCGATTGCGCAGCCGTCTCCCTCCCTCTATCCCTCCCTATCCGTCCCTGTCCGTCCCTGTCCGTCCCTATCCCTCCCTGTCCCTCCCTGTCCCTTCCTGTCCCTCCCTGTCCCTCCCTGTCCCTCCCTCCCTATCCCTCCCTATCCCTCTCAATCCCTCCCCCTCACGTTGGGCAGCGGCCTGTAGGGCGTGGGCGCCAGCCGCCAGCGGTGCTGCTCCGGCGTGCGCACGTAGAAGGGGTCCAGCAGGTCCAGCGTGTCCACCAGCAGCTGCTGCAGCAGCAGCAGCCGCGTCCAGCAGTTGACGGGGAAGGGCTGCGCGCCCGCCCAGCCGCCGGGCGTGGCGATCAGGCTCACCTGGGCAGGGAAGGAAGGGATGGAGGGCGGGAGGGGGGGGGCGGTGGAGGAGGTGGTGGGCACTGGAGAGTGGTGGGGCGCGGCACCTCCCACACGGCCGCTGTCCCCTTGCTCTGTCCCTCTTCGCCCCTTCTTGCGCCCCCTGCAAAGCCCGCATCCTCAACCCACCCCCATCAGGCACGGAGCATTGGGCCGGAAACAATGCCAGCCCAGCCCAGCCCGGCCACACGCCCCCCCCCCCCCCCACACACACCCCGCTCACCAGGTCCTCGTACAGCGGCCTCAGCCAGGCGGCGAAGGCGGGGTCGGTGTAGAAGCGCGTGTAGAACTCGCTGTACGACAGCGTGTAGTGCCGCGAGGAGCCTGGGCGGGGGGGGGAGAGGGGCAGGGAGGGTTGGGAGGGGACGAAGGAAAACAACACGAGGGCGCTGCTGCGTGAAGGAGCCGCCGATTATAACCCCGGCTTTGGGCCGCCTGCTCCATTCCACCGCCCAGCTTCCCCATCCCACCACCACAGCAGTCCAGGCTGACACGCTGCCCCCCCCCATCCCACTCCCTACAGCCCGTTTCCCCCAGCCCCGCTGCCCACTGCCGCCCACGCACTGCCGCGCACTGCCCGCTGCTGCCTGCCCGCCCCACCCCACTGAACTACCCACCCCACCCCAATGAACTACCCACCCCACCCCAATGAACTACCCGCCCCACCCCGCCCCGCCCCGCCCCGCTGCTGCTGCTGACTCACCCACTGGCGTGATGATCATGAAGCTGCCCACCGCGCGCTGCGTGCCGCGGCTCATGTGCAGCACGTTGCCGCCCGGCCAGCTGGACAGCTTGCGCTCGTACTCGCCCGCAGCCGCGGCGCCGCCCGTGATGGCGGGGCCGCTGCCGCTGCTGGTGCTACTGCCGTTGCCGTTGGTGCTGGGCCCCGTGGCGCCGTTGTTGCTGCTACTGCCGTTCGCGGTGCCGACGTGCAGGCGACCGGCGGCTGTAGCAGCAGCGGTGCTGGCGCTCGCCTGCGCCGCCGCGCGCGCCTGCGCCTCCCAGGCCGGGCTGACACCCTGCCCACCCGCCCCTGTCCCTGTCCCTGTCCCGTTGCCGCCCACCGCCACCGCCACCACGCTGGCCACCGCCGCCGCCGGGGCGCCTGCTGCCGCCCCGCTCGCCGCGCCCGCCTCCGTCTCGGCCGCAATCACCGCCGCCGCCTCTGCCGCTGCCGCCGCGGCCGCGGCCGCCGCCGCTGCCGCCTCCGCCGCCGCCGCCTCGGCCCGGGCGCGCGCCGCCGCCCGCATGCTGTCCACCATGGCGCTGTAGGGCACGCCGGGGCGGCTGCGCGCGCCGGGGTGGTCCCTGTGGTCGCCCTCGTCGTACCAGGCCTACAGGTGTGTGCGTGTGTGTGTGTGTAAGAGATCACAGGTGTGTGTGTGTGTGTTAGAGATCACAAGGGAGAGAAAGCAGACATAGGTGTGTGTGTGTGTGTGTGTGTGTGTGTGTGTGTGTGTGTGTGTGTGTGAAGGCCTCTCCAGTAAGTCGGTCCCCCTCCTCCTTTGCCCAAGCCCGTACCGCACAGCCCCGCGTCACGCTGAGCGATGTCGTACAGGCTCCACTCCGCACTGGCCTCACTCCGCATTGCCCCCGCTCCCCCCACCTGCCCATCCACCGCTCCTCCTCCCAGTGCAGTTGTTTCCGGGATTGGTTTACCATTTACCCCCAATCCACCGCCCATCACTCCTCTACCCTCCCCCTCCCCCTCCGCCTCCCCCCTCCCCCACCCCCTCCACCTCCCCCTTGCGCTCCTCCTTGCCCTCCTCGCTGCCCCTCCCCTCCCTCCCCTCCCCTCACACACACCTGCAGCGCCGCGGGGTGCGCGCACATGACGAAGCGGAAGCCCTCCAGCAGGTTGGCCAGCGTGTCGGTGCCCTGCGGATTGCCCTGCTGCAGGAAGGAGCGCTCGCGCGGCCCCTCGCGCCGCACCAGCTCCACAAAGCCCAGGAACTGCGCCAGGGTGAACAGCGTGTACACCACCTGAGGGAGGGGCGGGGGCGGGGGCAGGGGGGCGGGAGGGGTTCCACGCATTTAGGGGAGGGGGCGGGCGGCTAGCGGGGGAGGGGGGTGATCACGGTGAAAGGTAGCGTGGAGCTAGAGGAGCAGGATGTGCAGGAGGAAGAGCAAGAGCAACTGAGTCGCACGCGGAGTGGCACGTGAGCGGCACGAGCTGACGACGGCCATCCTCGCGTGCCTCGCCCCTCCACCTCTTGGCTCGTACACGCCCCCTCCGTCCCCCCCACGGCCCCCCCCCCGCCGCGCCGCACCTCCTCCTCCACCACGCCTCGGCCGCCGCCCCTCGCGGTGCGCCCCGTGGCCACCGCCACCAGCCGGTTCTCCAGGTCCACTGCGGGGCGCGGAGACCAAGGGACGCCGACGGGTTGATTACCGGTATTTGGGTTGTCGTCGGATTGGAGTGGAGGGCGTGAGCGGCTCACCATGTCGTGGTGCGGTGTGGTGTGGGCAGCCCCGGCAGTGACAGGAGCTGCCGGGGCCACCCTTACAAACTGTCCCTCGTGGCCCAGAGCGGACCCACAGCCGCCAGAGCGCCCCTTCACCCCCTGGTGCAGCTCCATTGTCCACCAGCCCGTCTCCTCCTCCACCTCCTTCACGTCTTGCCCCTCATCCTCGTCCTCGGTGTTTGGCCCCCCCCCCTCACCCCCTTGCCCCCCTCCCCCCCCCCACCCACACCCACCTGCGGCCTCCAGCAGCGGCCCCCGGTACCTCGCCACCAGGCTCTTCATCT
This sequence comes from Chlamydomonas schloesseri, assembly GCA_016834595.1. NCBI lineage: Eukaryota > Viridiplantae > Chlorophyta > Chlorophyceae > Chlamydomonadales > Chlamydomonadaceae > Chlamydomonas > Chlamydomonas schloesseri. The sequence continues at coordinate 734,783 of JAEHOD010000017.1, forward strand.
CCTTGACCTGCATGGCCGCCTGCCGCTCCCGCTCCACCTGCAGGGCGGGGGGTGGGCAGGTGGGCAGGTTGGGCAGGGCGGGAGGGAGGAAGGGAGGGCGGCAGCCACGGCCATGGGCGGCAGGTTGGGCGGTGGGTTTTGGCCGATACAGCAGCAAGCTGGGAGCAGGTCAGGTCAGAAGGACGGGAGAGAACCCCGACCGGGGCGGCGGGGGCGGGTGGTCGCGCGGCGGTGGCTGTAGCAGAACCTGCCGGAAGCGGCTGCGGGCATGGCAACAAGCCCCTCCTCCTAGACCCAGCCCATGGCAGCCCTTGTCTCGCCTCACCAGTTAACTAACTGAACCACTCGGGACTTCGCAGGCTCTGCAGCGCCCCCAGTGTACGCACGCTTCACGCCACGAAGCACCCCACATGACGGCGCCGCTGCCACTGCATACCTGCCGCACACCGCCCCTGCTGTGAGCCCATGTCCCCCCCCCACACACACGCGTGTACTACAGCACACACACACATACAAGTACACGCACTAGGGCTACTCTCGCTGTTGGACAGCAGCATCTCCCTGCCCAGCTGCCCCCAGGCCCACCTGTTTGGCCAGGTCAGCGCGTTTGCGCTCCGTGAGGAGGTTGCCATACAGGTTCAGGCTGACCGACGTAGCCGCAATGACAGCAGTGACGACGCTACGAGCAAAAAGGTGGTGACGGTGCAGGCGTGAGCTGGAGCTGGCGTTCACAGTCGCCTACCAACAGGTGCGTCGAAATGGCCATCGTCTTACGCACCTGGCAGCCCCCGGCGACATTAGGTTGGTAAAGCTTTCCATCTCATCAAACAAAGCCCGCACTTCCAGTCTCCCTCGGCGCGGCCTGGATGCGAGGCATCGCCGCTGCGGAATGCCTTTCGCGCTTCCCCGCGAAGATTTCAGCAAGCTGCCTCTCATAACTCTAACTCACTCGTAAATCTTCTCGTCAACTTATCGAATGTAAAAACGACAACAACTTTTATGCATGACGCAGCTGATTGGTGCAGGTTTAAGAGAGAGTAGAGTATGCTGGCTCACGGTGCGAAAACTATACGTACAATAAGGCGTTTGTTTCAAGTGTCAAAGAGCGGAGTCAAGAAAAGAGCTGAACGCCTGCGTGCCGCCCCTAAAACACAATGCGCTGCTGGTTCGCGGGAAAGCTTCAGCGGGCTCGAGCCCCGGTTTGCTTCCAAACCTTCATCACAGCCGTGCACTCCGTGATTTCCGCCCCATACCTGCCAGCATATGACTTCTGCATCGTCGACTGCGGGTAACGCCGACCAGCGCCAACAGTGCGGGCAAGGCCCTGCGGTGCCACAGCTACAGCTGGCAAGCGCTTAAGGGTTCAAAGCTGCTGGAGCTGCCCCGGCTAATGAACTGGTCGTGCGCAAGAGATGCAGCGTGCAATCCTAATGTGCGATGGCACGGCCGGAGAGCCGGAGACCGCCTTGCTGACAGGTGGGCCGTGGCGGGGTGAGGATTACCCAATCGCCCCCTGCGTGCAGCCATTCCTAGCCGGCCACTCCTTCAACCCCCTGCTCTTTCCCCGCACTCTTGTAAAATAACTCATTTAACCATGCTGAGTATATAAGCAATTTGTACATGTAGAATGGACCACCTCCTTGCAGGCTACGCTTCTGACAGCTCTGACGACATTGACAGTGAGAAGCAAAACTCGCAACATGATTGCTCAGACTTACATGTAAAACTGCGCGACAAGCGAACAGCTGAAGGCAGGGCTGCGGATGCCGATCCTAAACGACCGCGCGTAGAGCTGGTTTCCGTCTCTGCTGGCGACCTGGAACGGTAAGTGGCACACACCTTGTTATGGAGAATATAATAAAACGTCCTGTATCGACGGCCCGTCCCGTGTCGCTGCCAATGCCCCGTCTCCGGCCCGGCGACAGGAGCCCCTCCGGCCCCGCTCTAAGCACACAAACGGGGAATGGATCAGCCCTGGCCATTCATGACCCAAAGCAGCAACGGCGCCTACCTGCCCGACTGCCCGACCCGACTGCGCTGCTGGCGGCTGCCGCAGGGGAAGGTAAGACCTCTTGGCGCCCCTCCCTCTCGGCGCAAGCTGCGGTCGCGCAGCGTGCGTGGGGCGGGCACGCGGCTCGCGTCAGTAGGGCGCATGCCGCTGCACGTGCAAGTCTACAAGTCAGCCCTGAACCCCACCGCGCCACACTACAGACCTCCACGGGCTGCTTCATGCGCCTCGGGGCGCAACAGCAGCCACGTCTGGAGCGCCGGAAGTACCGTCGGCAGTAGCAGCAGCAGCAGCAGCAGCGGCGGCGGCTGCGGCGGCGGCTGCAGCAGCAGGTTCGCAAGCGCAGCAGCAGGCGCCGCCACCCACGGGCCAGGCACAGCTGCGGGACCCGTACGGCGGCCGCGTGCGGCGCTTCCCCCACGTGGTGGGCAACTACGCCACGGTGGTGATGCTGCCGGGTGGGTGGTGGGTGCCGGCCTGCTTGCATGTGCACACACACACACACACACACACACACACACACACACACACGATGCTCAAGGAGGCAACCATGTAAACCGTAGTTACACACACAAGCTGCGAACACACACGGTCCGCGTTTCCATTTGCTCTTGTTTCTTAGCTTTGCGCATACGCGGTGGTTGCGGTGCGGCCGAATCAGTTGCGGCAGTGTGAGCAGCAACACCGTCGTGCGTGTAAAAATTTTGAAGAACTTCGCCTCACCGTTATGAGCGCGTGTCTTTCTCGTGTGCCTGCAGTGCAAGGGCTCGCACTCGAGGGCCCACTGGATGCGCTGTACCGCAAGGTGTGTGTGTGTGTGTGTTTGTGTGTTCGTGACTTCGTGTGCGTGTGTGACTGGGCCCAGTGCGGGCGAGCGTGTGGGTGTGCGTGTCTGTGCGTGTGGGGTGCGAGCGGGAATGCATGAGTACTGGTGTGTGTTTGTGTGGTGGTATGCGGGATTGTGCTTGATGCAGAAAGGCGGTTTCGGGGTTGGCCGCGCCAGACTGGCGGGAGCCTTCCGCCTGTTGGCTCCGCTGTTGCCCTCACACCTCCGGTGCCGGAATCCACCCCTGCAAGGCCTTCATTTGGATGCCTGTGCGTGCCCACCGCTCCCCGCAGCTGCGGCGGATCATCCCCGACCTGGAGCCCATGGCGCAGCAGCAGCAGCCGGCAGTAGCAGCTGCGGCCGGCGGCAAGCCAGCCGTTGCAGTGGCAGTGGCAGGCGGGCGCGGGAGGGGGCCTGGTGCTGGTGGTGGCGGCGCTGGCGGCGGCCGCAGAGAGGAGGCGTCGCCCCTTTGCAACGGCGGCTACCACGTCAGCCTCAGCCGGCCGGTGCCCATCGCGTACGACCAGATACAGCCGCTTACCACGGAGCTGTCTCGCCGCCTGTCCGCCGTCGGCAGGTGCGGGCGTGGGCGAAACGGGCAGGTCACCCACGAACCATTATAATGATGGCACATTGCAAACCCACGTCACCCAGAAGAATTTACGTGGCGCGTCGAGGGCTTGCGAGGGCGGTGTGTTCGCGGCGGAGCGAGCTGTGGTGCGGGACTTGACCGCCCCCGTCCGGAACTCATGTACCTACCGGTATCCTCGATGCCCTGTTTCTCCCGCGCAGCCCCTTCCCGCTGTCGCTGTGCGGGCTGCGGGCGTTTGCCAACGACGAGGGCACGCGGTCCTTCGTGTCCGCCATGGTAGCGGCGGGCGAGCAGCGGGTGGTGGCGCTGGTGCGGGCGGTGGACGGCGCTTTCGCGGCGCACGGCCTGCCTACGTTTTACGAGGTGAGCGGGAGCAAGGGGGGAAGAGGCAGGGGGCGAGCCTGCGTTTGCGTGGCGGCATGGGTGAAGGGCAAGCGAGTGGGCCGTTGTGTGACAATGAAGTTTTGTGCGATGGCTGGCCGACCCCTGACTGACCAGCTGGTCGACCTGCTGTGTTGCTGCTGTGCTGCCGTGTCCTTCCTTCCTTTCCTTGCTCCCCCGCTGGTGCCCACCCGGCTACTGCCGCCCGCCCCGCGCTGCTGCCGGCTGACCCACACCACCGGCAGGAGCCGCTCCCGCACGTGTCCGTGGGCTGGCTGGCGGGCGACCAGCGCGAGCGCATCGAGGCCGCCATTGCCATGTTCAACCACCACCAGCAGCAGCAGCACCAGCAGCAGCCGGGCAAGCTCGCGGCAGTAGCAGCAGGAGCAGCAGCCGCTGCTGGCGCCAAACAGCCGCCGGAGCGCCCATACGCGGCGGATGCGGCGGCTGCGGCGGCGGCGTTCAGCCTGGGGCCCTGGCAGGTGCGTCCGTGTGTGTGCGTGTGAGGCAGGAGCGCCGCGTTGCAGGCTGATGATAAAATCCTGTTGATCGCCTAGCCACTCATATGTCGGCATCCATCTCACACCCGGCTCACAACCGAGCACACACACACAACCCCAAGGCCCCACCCCACACGGCTTCCTTGTGCATGTGCCCGCGGCCCCCATCAGGCAAGCCGCGCGGTGTGTGTGGTGGGGCAGAGGGAGTACGAGGTGTGGCGACCTGCCGCCCCCGACTCCGCCGGACCGGGCGGCTGAAGCAAGGCCCGGGCAGCTGAAGCAATTACTGCTGCTACTTTTGAGCACTGGCAGCGGCGGCGGCGGCGGCAGCGGCGGCGGCAGCGGCGGCGTGTGTTCAGTGCCGCCCCGCCGTTTTCCCCATTCCACGCCCGCTTCGCCTCCAACCGAAGACGGTATGTGGGGGTGGTGTGCGGCCGCTGAATGGCCATCAGGTGGGGGGGAGGGGGCGTGTGTATTGGAAACATGACGGGGCTGCGTGGCGTGGCGTGGCGTGGCGTGGCTGCTGCTGCTGGTGGCGGCTGCGTGAGCCGGTGTGCAGCCGGGGGCGACCCCACCACGGCATTCCTACCTGGGATGTGTGGACCTGCCATGACTTGTGTGTTGTGCTTTGCTGCCGTTCACGCAGGCAGCACACCGCCGCCGGGCGCCCGGACGCGCCGCTGACAGGGCGCAACGCCGCCTCAGGGAATGCCAGCTGCGGCCGGCTATGGCGGACGCGACAATGTGAGGTTACAGTTACAGTTAAAGTGTCCCGTGATTCATTGGGGGTATCCTTGAGGATGCCGCTTCGAGAGCTCGGCCGCACGCGCCAGCACCCGCTTCGCCGCCGCCGACGCCGCCCCTGCTACATTGGTTGGCTGTGACCACACAGCGCTTGACCCGCGGCGGAAAGTGGCGAGGCAGTGCGGGTGATGAGTGATGCCGGCGGCGGCCGCACCAGACTCATGGGGAGCCGTGCGGACTCGGCGTTCGGGCGTGCGGGGCGACGTTGGGTCGACAGATGCAAGTGACGCAACACGCGCTGTGTCGGCGACGGGCAGGGCAGTGGGCAGCTCGGGCAGCGGCGGCTCTGACAAACTGCCAGGGCATATACCTGCTGTAGCAGGTCTGCGCACTTGAGAGGGTAGCTGCACGTGATGTTGCGGTGCAAGGAAGCACTACAGGGCCAGAGGGGCCCTGTAGGGGGCGGACACCGTGTCTGCGTGTGATGGCTGTTTTGGTTGGAGGGGCGCGCAGGGGGGGGTAGAAACCAAATCGCCAGACCCCATGCCCCGAAACCCCCCAGGACCCCCTTGGGAGGGACGACCGAGTCCCCCCTGGATAAAACCGTCTCAAAAAGGGGGTTATACCCCTCCATTAAATACCAAAGCGGTGCCAATCGACTCCTCTTAACGCGCTCTATAAATCCATGTCATCTGCGGGCCTGTCCCGCAACTTCGACATGCGCGGGATTCCATCCATTGAAATTCCCGCCCCACCCCCCACCACGTAAACGGACCCGTATCCACTCTCGAATCCATCACCGGTTGTATAGATGCTATATTGACACCTGATTGGGGGTTATCAGGCCGTTCTGGGCCTCAAGTCCCTCGCCAGCCAGTGCGCAAGTGTCAATGTGTGGGACATGTGCCGACATGTCCACGTCCAGGCGTCAAGTTGGACCTTCCCAGGGTGTAATTGTGCGAGGCGTGGCACCAAATGCATCTATATACCATATACTGCTGCGTTTGTGCCCCGTAGGACTGAGTTAGGGCATGTTGGGGCTCCTCCCGAAATCCCTGAGGTCAGGCTCGCGAAACCCCACGGACCCCCGGGGGGGACGACCGACCGTCAACTTTGGGGGCCCAGAACTTCCTCACCAGACACCCCCTGAAAAAACTAAAAGCACATGCGTTATTATTTCGCTGAGCTCTATCGTTTTAGAGCATGGGGTGAGAAACTTTGTTTTCTACCCCCCCCCCTGGGTGAGCACTTTGCCATGTTGCGGCATTGCATCTTCGCCAGGAGCCGGGCGCCATCGCGCGAGCAGGCGCGAGCGTCCATTGCAACACACGGTCTGGCGGCCTGGGAGGCGTGGAAGCTCATGCTGGGCAGTACAGTACAGCCACTTGATCACACGTGCTGCTCCGGCTCCGCACTTGACAGTGGCAGCGCCATGCAGACACGCCCGGCAACGCTTCACATCGCTTCACAGGGTGGCTTTCGCAACTTCCACATCTGTCTTGGACTTGACATCAGACGGCCACCCGACCCACCCGCGCGAGAGCAGCCGACAAACACGCCAGGCAGTCCGGCACCCTGGCAATGCCCCCCGCCTCCACCGACGGTCCCTCACACCTTGCTTGCTTGTATTTGTGGATATATGGGGGGCTTCGGACACTGCCGGGAACTCGCCTTCTTGCCCCATGCCTACTTCATGAGCGGCCCCTCACACATGCACGATTGCACCCGCGGGTCCAGCTCCCACCACATGTCAGGCCACTTGGCCACCACCGCCGCATAGGGCACAGAACTAACGGTCCTCATGCCCTGCCCGTCCACCTCTCACCCGCCACACTGCACGCAAACCAACTAACAACCCCTCGCCTGCTCATCACCGCAGCCAAGCCCCTCTCTAGTTTGGGCGGGTAACCACACACACACCTCATTTGTGGTTAAACACCATCCATGGATGGCTAACCCCCTCCCCCTACGACAGCAGCGGCGCCGGCGCCGTGCCCAGCAGCAGCGGGTGCAGCGGCAGGCCGTTGCGCAGCGCCACCAGCCCCGCCGGCTCCTGCAGGGCGGGGCCGTCCGGCGCCAACCGCAGCACCGCCTCCTCCCCCTCCCCCTCCTCGCCCTTCGCCTTCTCCTTGGCCGCCTCCTCCTTTGCCTTGCCCTTGCCGCCCTTGCTCGCACCCTTGCCCGGCGTGCCCTTGTCCGCCTTGTCCTCCTTACCGCCGTCCACCGCCATGGGCTCGCCGTTCGTGGCAGCGCCCGCGGCGGCGGCGCCTGCCGCCGGCACGTCCCCGTGCGGCTTCACATGCACCGCCAGCTTGCGCCGCCCGCTGCTGCCGCTACTGCCAGCCGACGCGTCCGCTGCTGCTGCTGCTACAGCCGCCGCGGAGGGCGGCAGCAGGTAGGTACGGAACATGTCGTACACCTGCTCGGCCGTGATGGAGCCCAGCGCCGCCACCTCGGTCTCGCGGCTGAGGAAGTCGTACCTGGCGGCGGCGGCGGCGGCGGCGTGTGCGCATCCGTGTGAGTTGCAGGCCGTCAGCGGCAAGTACCGGCACGTGCTTGGCTCCCAGCAACTTCAGCCCCTGGACTTGCCTGGTCCCACAACCCCGCCGGCCCCAAAACAGCCGCACGTTCCTTCCCCGGCTCCTCCACCCGTCAGTGCCCACTCTCATTCCCCCGCTCCGCCCGCTGCCCCCCCCCTCTTCATAGGATACGAGTGTTTGCAACGCTCCGCGCCACCCATCCACCCACCCACCCGCCACCCTGCCCTTCCCTGCCCCTGCCCCCCCCGCCGCCGCTCACTTCTGGCTGCTGACGTGTTCCCACAGCCGGCCCGCCTCCTCCACCAGCGAGCGGTCGCGCTGCAGCTTGGCGGCGGCCAGCGCGGCGGCGTGCTCGGCCAGTGCGGCGGGGGCCAGCGAGGCCAGGCGCGGCCCCATGGCGGCCAGGAAGGCCTCGATGCAGGCGTCCAGGTAGGCGGGCGGGTGCCTGGGGTGCGGGGGGGGGGCAGGTGTGTGTGTGTGTGTGTGTGTGTGTGTGCGTGCGTGTGTGTGTGTGTGTAACAACGGGTTTACAGGCGGCCTGACGAGTCTCGTGAGCGAGTACTCGGGACAGCCAGCGACAGCGAGGCATTTAGGCCACCCGCTGCCGCTATCACGCGTCTCCCCTGCCCAGAGCGCAGCCAAGCTCTGGAGTCCACCGGGGGGACGCTCCAACCAACCTGGACCACGCCAGTAACCTCAGAAGGGTTACTGCTGGTACTACAACGCAGGGCCCAGCGGGCTCACAAAGCTCTAGGCTGAAGGGCCAGCACCGCAGCAACACGAGCACCGGACAGACGACACACCGCACGCAACAGCACAGCGACAGGTGGCTACGGGGCTGAGTCCAGCGACCCCGCAGCCTTTCACAGCCTCGACAACAACCTAACCAGCACTCGACGCCAGGGCAGACTATGCCAAAGGGCAGCCACAAACGCGTCAGACTACCAGGCCGGTCTTGGCCGAGAGACGCCCGGGGTGCTCCGGCACCCAACCCACCCTCAGCTCCGTTGACCCGAAACCCTGGCGCACACTCCCCTTGACCCTCCCAACCCTTCCCAACCCTGCTGGTCCCTAGATTCAGCCGCTATGTCCGCGGCTCATTGCTATGGCGATTCTTCTACTCGATCGGGCTGATCCCGGTCACTCCTCCAGCTCCAGCTCCATAGCTTGGTGTGAGTGTGTGTGTTGGCGGGGTGGAGGGTTGCAAGGATATACGGCGAAGCAAGAGAACAGGAAGGTACAGAAGACCAGGGGCGGCGGGACGTTACAGGTGCATGGTGTATTGGGCAATGTTTACAATCCCCCCAGCCGCCCAAGCCTCCAACCCCAGCCGCCCATGCCTCCAACCGCCCCCATCGCTCTTGTGCGTGGGTATGGTTTGATTGGGCTGGTATTTACCTTCCCCCCCCCACTTCACGAACACATGATACACACCATCCTATGGATGGCTACCCCCCCCCCCGCCACCGCGCCCCCGCCCCACCTGGCGCTGACCACCTGGATGCAGAAGCCGCTGACGCCGCTGGTGAGGCGCGTGCCGCTGTACACCGAGTAGCCCAGCTGCTGCTTGGTGCGCAGCGTGTCGTAGCAGGGCTCGTACAGGATCTGGCGGTGGTGGTTAAAGGTGGTGGTTGGGTGGTTGGGTGGGTGGGCGGGTGGGCGGGTGGTTGGGCGAAGGCATAGTCATTGCTCGCTTGAGGCAGGCAGGCAGGCAGGCTCCTTGACCCCTGACTCTCTTCCGCGCAGAAGTTCAAACAGTTGCACACTCCGCCCGCTCCCACCCCCCGCCCCCCCCCCCCGCCACCCCCCCCCGCCACCCCCCCCCGCATTGGGTTTGGTTTAGTTTGGGCTGGTAACCACAACCCCCCCCCACCACCACCACCCACCACCCCCAAGCCCACCCCGAGCCCCTCCCGCCCCCGCCCACTGGCGCTGCCCTACCCACCTGGTCTATGAGGTCCAGGGTGGCTCGCTGCGTGGGCCCGGCGCCTGCAGTCAGCTGGAAGTACACCTCGATCTGGGGGGGCGGGGGGAGGAAGCCCCGAGCGGGAGGGGGGGAGGGGGAGGGGGGCGTGGGGAGGGGGTGAGGAAATGTGTATGTTTTGGGGGGGGGGGTAGTTTACTCCAGAAACCAAAGCGACCATTGCAACCCAGGGGGGTAGTTCATTCCAATTCCCATGCGATTACTGAAACCCAGAATGCCAATACAGTGGAAAATGAGAGGTTGGGAAGGAAGAGCATTGCGGCTGGTGGGCGGATGCAGCCAAAATGTTCGGGGCATTGGGGCGGATGGGGATCCCTGTCCAAGGGCACACCGGCAACACACACACACACACACACACACACACAACCTGCGCAAGCAGCAGGCCCAGCACGGCAGGGCAGCCACAGCCCCCCTCCCACTTCGTTCCCACCGCCACCCACCGCCGCGTTCTTCTCCTCGGTGTTCTTGGCCATCAGCCGCACCACACTGCCCACGTCCAGCGGGTCAGCACCACCCCCACCCCCAACCCCACCCCCAGCCGCAGCCCCCCGCTGCTGCTCCTTGCCGCCCGCCCCGTGGCCGCCCCGCGGCCCCGCCGCCGCGCCGCTGGCAGCCCGCTCCTTGTCCGCCTCCGCCTCCACCTCCCCACCAGCCGCCGCAGCTGCAGCCGCCGCCGCCGCCTCGGCCGCGTCCGGCACCACCACGCACTGGTCGCGCTGCCGCTCCTCGGCCGCCAGGGTGCAGCCGGGGCCGTAGGCGGCCACAACGTCGGCCGCTAGCTGCTGGGCAGCTTCCGCGCGCAGGTTGCCGTGTACGAACACCTCCACGTGGCAGGCGGCCAGCAGCGCCGCCACGGCCGGGCCGATGTCCTGCGGCCGTTGGTTGGTTGGTTGGGGGGTTGGGGGAGGCGGGCGGGCGAAATCAATCGCGTTTTGGGGATGCAGCAGAATGGGCACTTCTATACATATGCGCAATTCAACGCAATCCACCGGCCAACCGCCCCAACGTCCATTTTCACCCTCAACCCCTTTCCTCCGCCCCTCTCTCTCTCTCTCTCTCTCTCTCTCTCTCTCTCTCTCTCTCTCTCCCTCCCTCCCCCTCCCTCCCTCCCTCCTCCCTCCCTCCCCTCCCTCCCTCCCTCCCTCCCTCCCTCCCTCCCTCCCTCCCTCCCCTCCCTCCCTCCCTCCTCCCTCCCTCCCTCCCTCCCCTCCCTCCCTCCCTTCCCTCCCTCCCTCCCTCCCTCTCTCTCTCTCTCTCTCTCTCTGTCTCTCTCTCTCACACATCCTTGTGAGCTCTAAGACACACACACACACACACACACGTTGGGGCGGGCTTTTCCCTGTTCATTTTGATTTCGTTGACACCACACACAACACGCACACACCGCCCCGGCCCCACCTGCGGCGTCAGCGCCTCCAGCGCCTGAAGGATGTCGTCGCAGTGGACGGCGCGGCTGCACAGCACAAACAGCCGGCAGTAGCTGGCGTGCTTGCCCACCTGCGCAAACACCCGCGTGTGGATCGTGCGCCAGGTTGCGTGTCATGTGTACGACATCTTCCCACATGACACTTAGAGCAGTCCTCGCGCTGCCGCCTCTGTCCCCCGCCCCCCAGCAACCTATCCCCTGCGGTGTGCTAGCCAATGCCTCCGCCCTCCGCCCTCGGCCCTCCCCGTCCATCCCTCGTCCACCTCTGCCACTCGCCTCTTTCCTGCATGGAAACCCGCCTCCCACCCCACCCCATACCGCGACCTACCCCCCCCCCCGCCTTCCCCCCCCCCTCCGCCTCCCCCGCCTTCCCCGCCTCCCCCCGCCTCCCACCTCCATGTTCATGTTGCGGTACTTGCGCACCAGCGCCTCCCGCACCCCCTCAAAGTGCCCCGCCAGCACCTCGACCAGCTGCCCACTGCCGCTACTGCCGCTACTGCCACTGTTGTTGCCGCTACTGCCGCTACTGCCGCCGCCCAGCTCCGCGAAGGCGCCCGCCAGCCGCCGCACCAGTACCGGCAGCTTGTCACTGAAGCCGTCCACACGGAATTCCATGCCTGCAGCAAAGGGGGGTGGGGAGAGCAGGAGGTAAGCCCGTGGGACAAGGTCACGCGGACTCCCGGCAACCCCCTACCGCCATGGCACGCTTTCCCGAGCACATCCGGCCTACCCTACACTGCGGTATCGCAATCCGGTGACTTGTTCAGTGTGATAATTTCACACGCACTGGGGTCACTCAGGCCCGCTTTCCCGTGTTCTGTCGCCTATGCTTATAGGGTTTTAGGGTTCGTTCCTACTGTCCTTGCCATCCTCTCCCGCCTTTCCCGCCTCTCCTACTCCCCCTCCGCCTCTCCTCCTCGTTTCGCTTCTGGTTTCTGGAATGAACTACCCCCCCTACCCCTCCCCTACCCCTGCCGCCCCCCCCCCCTGCAACATGCATGGAACCCCCCCGCCTCCCGCCCCCCCCCCTCACCCGCCAGGCCCTCGGGGCTGGTGTGGTAGTGCAGCCCCGCCACGTCAGCCAGGTAGGCGTCCTCGCGCAGCCCCTCCTCCAGCAGCTTCAGCGCCAGATGCCGGCGGCGGCGGCGGCGGCGCTGACGTGGCCGGCGGGCGAGAACAGGCGCCAGTGCACGGCGGCGCGCGGCGTGCGGAAGTGGCGGTCCAGCTTGTGCCACAGCCGCAGGCCTGGGGGGCGAAGGGGGAGGGAGGGGGGAGGTGGGGAGGGTCCATGAATTCAAGTTTGAGGAGAGGAGGTGCCTTCATTGTTGAGGGCAGGTATAGGCAGGGATGGGGTGGGGGTGGGGGTAGTTCATTCCAGAAACCCAAGAGGGGGGTGGGGGGCGGAGAAAAGGCCGGGGAGGGCATACCAGCACAGTGCTTGAGAGAGGGGTAGGCGTGGGCGTTGAAAGTTGGGCATGCTGGGGTGTGGTACCAGGACCACCCACAGCCGCCCACTGCGGGCCCCTCCCTCTTCCCTCTTCCCTTTGGTTCCTGGAATGAACTACCCCCCGCCCCGCCCCGCCACCCCACTCACCCGGCCGGTCCAGCAGTAGCTGCGGCGGAGTGGCCAGAAGGGAGCTGACCCCGGGCGGCAGCTGCACGGGCGGCTCGGGGCCCACGTCGGGGTCGTCGCACCTGCGGTGTGGCCGTTGATGTTATTGGGTGGTGTGTCATTGGGTGGTGCGTAATTGGGCGGTGTGTCATTGAATGGTGTGTAGGGTTGGCAGGTCATTCCAGAACCCAAAGCCAAAACGACCATGGAGTTGAGTAGGTGGGCAAGGGTCGTGGGTGTTGCGTATAGGGGTTGCAAGGATGTGTAGCGAAGGGTTTGCAAGGATATGGGGGAGGCCAGCTTGGTTTAGAGAGCAGGGAGGGAGGGAGGCCTCCCAGGTTCTAAGTTCGAGTCAGGGCCTGCGTGTTGGGCACGGAGGCACAAACACACCGGCACGTGCACGCAGGCTCACACACACACAATGGTAAAATGGTAACGTATTGGTAAAGAATGCGCGGCGCTGGTTGGGCATCTCCCGGTTTCGTTGTGTTAAAGCACACACCACACAATACAAACACACACACAGTCACACACACGCGGTCGTGGCTGTGCTTACCTGCCCGCTCTCTGGCACACCCTCGCCCGGGTCGCCCCCCCCCCCACACACACATGTCCCCGCCGCCCACCTCAGGCTGAAGTCCTTGGGCAGGTAGGGGTTGCGCGGCGGCAGCGCCAGCTCGGGCAGCGGCGGCTGGAGGGCCCACTCCGCGCACAGCGAGTCGGGCAGCTGGCGGCGGGGGAGTGGAGGGAAGGGGAGGGGAGGGGAGGACGGGGGTGGCGTGCAAGTGATGCGATAAGGCAAGCCCGGCTGCTGCGCAGAGTCCCTGTCCCTGTCCCTGTCCCTGTCCCCGTCCCTGTCCCTGTCCCTGTCCCTGTCCCTGTCCCTGTCCCTGTCCCCGTCCCTGTCCCTGTCCCCGTCCCCGTCCCCGTCCCCGTCCCCGTCCCCGTCCCCGTCCCTGTCCCTGTCCCTGTCCCTGTCCCTGTCCCTGTCCCTGTCCCTGTCCCTGTCCCTGTCCCTGTCCCTGTCCCTGTCCCTGTCCCTGTCCCTGTCCCTGTCCCTGTCCCTGTCCCTGTCCCTGTCCCTGTCCCTGTCCCTGACCCTGACCCTGACCCTGTCCCTGTCCCCCTCCCTGTCCCCCTCCCTGTCCCCCTCCCTGTCCCCCTCCCTGTCCCCTCTCCCTGTCCCCCTCCCTCTCCCTCCACCTCCCACTTCCTCCTCACACTCACTTGCGCCACCACCACCTGCAGACCGAACCAAGGCTCCGTCTCCTCGCGCACCGCCGCCGCCTCCTCCTGCGCCCCCGCCTTCTCCTGCGCCCCCGCCCCCGCCGCCTCCTGCGCCCCCCGCCCCCGCCCCAGCCCCGCCGTGACGAGGCCGGCGTGGACCTGCTCATAGCGGCGGGTCATGAGGTCCAGGCGGAAGGCCGCGCCGCCGCCCGGGGCGGAGGGGTCGGGGTCCATGCAGCCCAGGAGCTGCTTGACCTGAAGAGAGATGTGGGTTATTATATGTTGTGTGTGGGCGTTGGTGGGAGGGGGAGAGGGAGTGTGTGAAGGGGTCCGTGTGGGCGCGCGTTTGACAGCTTCCGGCGTTCATGGGAATACGGTAGTATGCGGCGTGCAGGCAAGAGTGTTGCCAGCCACACGCACCGCTCGCTCCTCTCTTCCATGAGCTCCAAATGCAAACTGGAATGAACCACGGTGCCCTCCGCCTCGCCCCCACGCCCGCTCCCGCCCCCGTCCACCTCCACTCACCCCGCAACCGCCCCACCCTACCCCCTTACCCCCGACACCCCCTACAACCCCACACACGCCCCCCCCCACCTGCTCCGGGTCCCACGTGTCGTGCAGGTAGTCCGCCACCAGCACGTGGGCGGGGTCGGTGTGGTGCAGCACGCCTGGGTGGGTGGGGGGTGGGGGGTGGGGGGTGGGGGGCAGCAGGCGGGGGGGAGGGGAGGAGGAGGGGAGGGCAGGGGTGAGGAATGGGGCGGACTTACAGGGAAGGGTGGCTCATTCCAGAATCCAACGCAAATGTGTAAAGGGTAAGAGGGACCGTAAGCTGGTTCCGTGGAATTGCTGGGGTTGTTGTAGGCGCCCGTGCCACCAGCAAGCCACATCCGTGGAAGCGCCTCGCTCCCGAACTCCCAGTGCCGCCGCCATGCGGTCCCTTCCGCCTGCTCCCTGACCCATTGCTCCAAAACGACGTCGCCCCTTTGCGCCGAGGGCCCCCGCTCCGCCCCTGCTCCCCCACGGCCTTTCCGCCTCCCCGCCTTTCCCTCCCTCCCTGCCTCCCCACCCACCCAACCCGCCCACACTCACCCGCCAGTCGGGACACAGTGTCCATGGGGTCTCCCTCTTCCTGGAAGCGCCACCGCATCTCAGCCATAGCCTTCATCTCCTCCCACACCCACTCCTGGGGGCCTGGCAGGGCGCGCGCGCACACACACACGCACACACACACACACACACACACACACACACGCACGCACACACACACACGCACAATGGCGGCGGCGTGGGCGACGGGTTGCAGCGGTAGTGGGCGGTGCGCGCAGTGTGAGGGTGCAAGCACAGGCAGGTGCATCGCCGAGTCCGCCCCTTTCCAACACCACCACCAGCCGCACCACCCCTCAACAACCGCCATCCGCCCAGCCCCATCACCTCCTCGCTCTTATGCGTATGGATCTGGTTTAGTTTGCGCTGGTAACCACACCACCCCCTTGGTTGAGCTTGGCCTTGCCATCGCAGCCATCACAGCCCGCCGCCCCCAACCGCCTCCATCCCAACCCCCAACCGCCCCCATACCCCCCCCCCTACCCGCCCGCCGCCCCTCACCCGCGGCGCGCAGCATGTTGATGTAGGCGAACACCAGCGCCGCCACCGCCAGCCCGCAGCCGCCGGGGCCCGCGCCCAGCCCCTTCTCCGTGAGCGTCACATCGACGCCGAACAGGCTGCAGCAGCTGTTGGTGGCGTAGCCGTCCTCGTCAATGCCGGCCATGATCTCGGTGGCCCAGCCGCGCGCCTTGAGCGCCGACAGCAGGCTGCCGGCGCCCTCGTGGCCCAGGAGGTGGGACAGGTAGGCGTCCGACTTGGAGCCGTAGTGCCGCTGCAGTTGCAGGGGTGCGGGGTGCGGGGTGGGGTGGGGTGGGGTGGGGGGTGCGGGGTGCGGGGGGTTAGGTGCAGGGTGTGGGGTGTGGGGAGGGGGGAAAGAGGTGGGGAGGAGGGGAAAGAGGTGGGGGGGACGTGGGGGGTTGGGGATTTGGGGATCAGGGATTTGGGGGGTACGGATTTGGGAATCTAGGGGAGGGAGGGGTCTGTTCTGTGCGTGGTGAGTCAAAAAGGGGTGGGGGGAGGCGGGAAGAGGCGGGTGGTGGTGGTGGTGGTGGTAGTGGTGCGAGGCGGGGCGTTGGGCAAGGGCCGGGTGCCTGCAGTGGACATGCATGGATGCTGGCGGACAGGCGGACAGGCAGGCAGGCAGGCAGGTTGAAGAGCACACAGCGCGCATACGCAGCCCCCCCCCCCGCTTTTGGTTTCTGGAATGAAGTACCCCCCCCACTCACCCCCCCACACAGCCCACCCACCCACCCACCTACAATCCCGCCTACCTGCATGGGCGGCAGTTGGAAGGTGATGCGCAGTTCGTGGCTGTCTCGCACCGCCGGCATCACAACCAGCTGGCGGCCCTGTGTGTGTAGGGGAATGGGGTGCGTGTGTGTGTTAAAACAACGAAACCGGGAGACGCCCACCCATATGCGTGTGTGTGTGTGACAGCAGGGCGAACACGCCCAGGCACACGCGTTCAGCAACACACCTGATGTGACTCTGCAAGTCTCCTCCCACAGGGCCTACAGCCTCACCGCCTGGCTCCAGCCCTCACCGCGTCTGCACCCACACGCCTAGGTTGCCAACAGCCTCAGCCAGCCCATTCCCCATCCCCATTCCCTCATCCCCCCCCCCATCTCCCATCCCCCCCCCCCACACTCCTTTGCATTGTATATGGTAGTATTCTTCATTGGGCAGGTAAAATCAACCCCCTCCCTCCCTCCTAATTATATAATATAATTAAACATGCACGGCACCCCCCCCCACACACACACACACACGCACAGGGCCACGGCCGCAGCACAGGCACCTGGAAGGGCGGCGGCAGCTGCTGGAAGCTGGGCGCCGGCCCGCGGCCCCCGGGCATGTCGGCGAAGGCGGCGCCCACCATGCGCCCCAGCTCCTCCAGCGACTCGCCGCCCAGCACCACCAGGCAGGAGCGGTCGGCGCCGTAGTGCTGCCTGGAGGGCGCGGGGCGGGTTGGCGGTTGGGCGGTTGGGTGGTTGGGTGGTTGGGTTGGGTGGTTGTGATGTGGCGATGTTTGTTAGGAAAGCACAAGGAGAAGAAGGGTCGATGTGTGTGTGTGGCAGCAGCATATACCATGGCCCTCCCTGCCGTCGTCATTACCGGTACACCCCCACATTTGGTACCGGTATGTCCCGCCCACGCCCCAGCCCCCTTTAACCCCCGCCCCCGCCCCTTTCAACCCCCGCCCCCTGCCCCCTGCCCCCGCCGCACACACACACACACACACACACACACACCGCCGCCCCTGCCCCTGCCCCTACCCCGCCCCTGCCCCTGCCCCCGCCCCTACTCAGGCCCCCCTACCCACCCCCCTCACTTGTAGTACTGCAGCAGGCGCTCGCGCACGTCCAGCCCCGCCGCCTGCGGCACCTCCCACAGGCTCTTGCGGTTGCCCCAACTGAACTTGTTGTACACGTGGCCGGGCCGGGACTGGGTGGGGGTGGGTGGGTGGGTGGTGGGGGGGCGGGTGGGGGGGAGGGGAGGGCAGGGCAGGGGAGGGGAGGGGAGGTGTGCAACCGCCGCCTGCCAGTGCCAAGCAATGCTGCCCCCGGCTGGACCCACGACGGCCGCCCTTGGCACGGCCCCTGCCACTGTCCCCCCCCATTGGGCATGGGAATGAAGTGCACCCCCCATGCCGTACTCACGGTGTGGCACATTATCTGACTCAGCCTGCAGTGGTCGTCCTGGAGCACCTGCATGTGTTGGTAAACGGAAACGGAGAGGAATCCCCGCAATCGCTCGCAGTTACTGACGGATACGCACCGAATACTTCTTGGACGGTACCGCGTAGCCCCGGTAGTCCGGTAGTCATACTTACCCGCAGAAATAGCCTGGAACCCGTCGGGCGTTCGCGAAGCAAACCGACCCCGACATGCACCCATATGCTTGTGACATGCGCCTAAAAACGTTTATCCAGCACGCCTAATTCCCTGATTCCCGCCCGCTGTCCGTAGTCTCACCTACAGGCGGCAGAGGAAGCATAGGCAAAGGGCGGCAGCGCGAAAGTGTCACGGGCATGGCAAAGGAAAAGAGGCGGCAATGCGAACGGCGTGCAGCAAGCAAGCTAAGAGACACGCAGCCCGCCCAATCCCAACCCAGGAAACTGCTCTCCTCCCTAGTGGAGGAGAGGGCGAGGCAGGGCACACGGCGCGCTTAAGACAACTCGGCGGAATGGGGCACAGTGGCGGGCGCGGTTGCAGAGTCGCGGAACGTGCCAAAACCCCACGCAAAAGCCCCGCAATCCCGGGTGGCGTCGCCCAACCCGATAAGCCGCAGTGACCCCGCTGACCGCGGCTGTGTGTGAGTGAGGCACGCCGTGGGCTGGCGGGGGCTGGACCCCGCTCCCCGCTCCACGGCAGCACCGAGACTAGGGATGCGCGCGGCCGCAGTGGCCGCGTCGGTATGCATGTGTGTGTGTGTGTGTGTGTGTTAGAAAAGCACAAGGAGAGGAAGGGTCGACACCGTGCGTGCAGCATGCATAGGCAACGGCGCGCCATCGATCGTCGTTCGCTGCGCGTGTTACCTCGTTACCGCGTCATCGGGCCGAAGCAGCTCCACATACTTACCCGAATCGCGTGACCCCTCCCCGCCGGATGGGGCTACGGCCACGCGGACCCGGCGTTGCTGTCCCAATGCACCGTGTATGCGCCTAGAAATTTGCCCGATCCGTCCCAACCCGGCCCAAACCACCCAACCAAACCCGTAGAGACGTCCAGAACCACCGATCTCACCTACGATCAGGGCGCGAAAGGCAAGGCAAGAGGCAGCACCGAGGTCGGTCAGTGATGGCATGTGAACGCACGTCATACGAAACACTATGAACCTAAACCTATAGAAGCTGGCTTAGGGGGGTCACGCGATTCGGGAAAGAGGGCGAGCGGAACGGCGGGCAGGCAGAAGTGTGTGTGTGTGTGTGTGTGTGTGTGTTAGAGATCACAAGGGGAAAACAAGCAAAGCAAAGACAAGTGTGTGTGTGTGTGTGTGTTAGAGATCACAAGGGAAAGAACTATGTGTGTGTGTGCGCGCATGCCGCATGGGCACGGCGGAGGGAGGGGGGACGTGTTGTAGGCCCAACGTTGTCGGTTGCGCCAAACCGCAGTGGCGCCCGCCAGGCGGCATGAGCTTCATTCGTGTGCAGCCCGCCTCCACCCAGCGATGAGACACCCGCACACCCAGCGCCCAACACCACACACACACACACACACAGCACCCACTCGACAGGACTCCCTTCCACTGTTCCAGCGCTCCCCATGCACCACCCACCCACCCCAACACCATCCACCCACCCGGCTCCAGCCACTCACTCCGGCACCACCCACCCCAGCACCCATCCCAGCACCCCCATTTGGTTTGGTTTTTATATTGGGCTGTTAACCACAACCCCCCCTCTACCCACCACCAACCTCTACCTCCACCTCCACCTCCACCTCCACCTCCACCTCCACCACCACCACCACCTCTACCCGCCACCTCTACCCGCCACCCACCTGCGAGAACTCGCTGTCCACCGCCAGCACCTCGCGCTCCAGGGAGGCGGGGCTGCACAGCGGCGAGATGAAGAACTGCAGAGGCCGGGGGCGGAGGGGTTGGGAGGGGGTGAGAGCGGGTGGGCAGGTTTGTGAAGGCCAGGTCTAAGTATGCTAGATAGAGAAGAGGGCCGACGAACACACGCCCTCGAGACGCCCCCCCGGTCGTTTCGCTTTTGGTTTCTGGAATGAACTACCCCCCCACACACACACACGCGCAATGTCGACCCTTTCCCGATTGCTTTTCTAACACACGCGCACACACACGCGTCCGCCCGCACACCCACACGCGCACCTGCGCGAAGCGGTCCAGGGCGCCCGCCAGGTGCGGCGGCGCCACCTCAAAGTGGTAATTGGTGATCTCCTGCGTGCGTGTGTGTGCGTGCGTGGGTGGGTGGGTGGGTGGGGCGGAGGGTGGACACACGTGTGCGCGTGTGTGTGTGTGTGTGTGTGTGTGTGTGTGCGCTAGTAAACGGAAACGGAGAGAATTGTGTATGTGTGTGTGTATGTGTGTGTTTGCCGCAATGTGCACGCAACTGTTTTGCTGTGTGGAAGGGTGCCTAGTGCCTAGTGCGCCCATACGCCACTGGCCCCGCCAGGACCCCCCACCCCGATAACCCCCTCACCAAGTCATCCCCTCCCTCCCTCCTTCCCCTCCCTCCCTATCCCTCCCGCCCGCCTAGCTTAGCCTAGTTTGATTTAGCATGAGTTGGACTTCACAGCCCGTCCCCTCTCTCTTCATCCCTCCCTCAACCCCAAACCCAGTTGTTTCCTATTGGAACTGATTTACCATTTACCCCTTCTCCTTCTAACTCTAATGCGTGTACCCGACCCCCTCACTACTTTGGCTTTTTTGTCAAGAATGGGCTGGTATTTACAACCCCGCCCCCAAACCCCCGGCCCCCGGCCCCCGGCCCCCGCTCCCTCCCTCCCTCCCCACCAGGTCCGTGAAGGCGTTGCTGCTGCCGCCGTGTTTGGTGAGGAAGTCGTCGTACTCGTTCTCGGCCGGGTAGCGCCCGCTGCCCATGAACAGCATGTGCTCCAGGTAGTGGGACAGGCCCTGGGTGTGGGGGGGGGGGCGGGGGTGTGAGTGGGTGTGGGGGGGGGGCAGGGGGGGTAGGTTTTTCCGCACCCAAAAGAACCGAGACCCAGAAACGGGCGAGGGGGGAGGGGAGTGGAAGGGGGGAGTCGCAACATGCAACGTGTGGAGGGGAGGGGAGTGCGTGAAGGGGGAGAGGGCAGGCTCGCAGTGGAACTGAGAGCCCTGCCGCCGCGATGGCCTCTGCCCTCCCGTTCCCCGCCTGGACCCACACCTGCAGCGCCTTCCTCTCCCCCCCCCGCCCCCTTGGCTCAGACCCTGCCTGCCTCACTAGCCCCCTACCGGACCACCGGCCACCCGGCCCATGTCCCTAGCCCCGACCAGCTCCAGCTCCAGCTCCAGCCCCCTCACCGGGATGTCCTCCGGGTCGCTGAAGCTGCCCACGCCCACTGCCATGGCCGCCGCCGCCTTCTTGACCGGAGCCTTGTCGCCGCCGCCGCCGCCGCTCCCAGCGCCACCCTTTCTGCGCCGCCCGCCGCGGCCGCCGCCCTCCTGCTCCTCGCCCTCCTCCTCCTCTTCCTCCTCGCCCTCATCATCCTCGCCGCTGCCGGACTCCATTTCCTCGTCTCCGCTGCCGCTGCCGCTCTCATCCTCCTCGCCGCTCTCCCCCTCCTCCTCCTCCCCCTCCTCCTCCTCGTCCTCGTCCTCGTCCCCATCGCTGGGCTCGAGGTCCCCGCTGGACTCCTCCCCATCGTCCGCGTCAGCGCGAGCCCGCTTGCGGCCGGCGGCGCGAGCAGCCCTGCCGCCGCCAGCGGCCCTGCCGGAAGCAGCAGCCGCAGCAGCAGCAGCGCCCCCAGGCTCGCCGTCCACGTCCATGGCCTTCGTACCGCCCTGTTGACAAGGTTGAGATTGTGGGGGTGGCGGCGGTGGCAGTGGTGGTTGTGGTGGTTGTGGGTCAACAAGGTGGTCAGGAGCGCGTGAGCAGGGGGCGGACGCGTTCGCAGCAAGCCGCAGTTTGGGGCCCAGGGTAACAGGACGGCTGGGTGTTCGCATCAGGTTTAGTTGTGCGTGGCGTGAGAGAGCCATGGCCCCGGCGGGCTTGCGCGGCTGAGCGCAGTCCAGTTGGGCCGGGGGGGTGGGGGGCCCGGTAGTCAACATCCCGCCCGCAGGCATGGAGTCCAGCCACCGGAAGTCCCGGTTCCCGGCCTGGTGACCTAACCCCCAAGCCCGTCATCGTCCCTAGGTTTTTCCTCACGTATCTGTTGTACTTTTCCACATCGCACCTCGTCAGCCGCCGGAGTTGCGTTCATTTCCGGGTCGCTGATAAGCAGAACCTTGAGCCCATTGTCCAGAACCATATAGCGGTACAGCTTCTTATCATTGGGAGACTTGAGCACATCGACAGGTGCGGGTGCAGCGGCCTTGCCATTCGCTCCCGTTCTGCTTCGCGTCGCCACCGGCATCCTTGCTAAATGCTAATATATTCAATTATGAAGCCAGTATAAT
This sequence comes from Chlamydomonas schloesseri, assembly GCA_016834595.1. Taxonomy (NCBI): domain Eukaryota; kingdom Viridiplantae; phylum Chlorophyta; class Chlorophyceae; order Chlamydomonadales; family Chlamydomonadaceae; genus Chlamydomonas; species Chlamydomonas schloesseri. The sequence continues at coordinate 756,813 of JAEHOD010000017.1, forward strand.
ACTTGATTTCAAAGTGTCCCTCCAGTGTCGGCGGAAGCCCGGGTTTGGCTGCCACGCAAGCCTGGCTCTGCACAGGGTGTCTCAGCGCACTCTCTCGGCGCTTTTGAGTTTGAATTAGCTATGAGGACACGGTGAGCTTACGTGCTGGGAGCCTAACAGGTACGCAGCGGGTGGCGTGGGGCCCACCAAGTTTTGCAGGAGGGCCGTGCGCGGCTCATTGCCGTACGCGCATTCATCCCGATGCCCCGCTTAGCGCACCTTTGCAGTTTGCCACACAGCTGCGCATCACACATTAGTAACTCTTCCATGCCCACAGCGTATTTAGGAGCTCTCATCATGTTCGCACGATCTGATGTCAGTCAAAACCCGCCTCATCACTGGCCTGCACCGCGCGATTACCTATTGCCTGCCTCTCCCTCGCCGCTGCTCCTCCTCCTCCTCCGCGCCGCCCCTCCCTAGCAGCCCTCTCCCCCACCCCCCACCCTCACCACCGCCGCCGCCTCTACCCCCCGCCCCTTCTGCCCCCGCCTCCGTGCCGTTCGGCCCCCACAGCCCCGTGCCCCAGCCCCCGGGCGCGTCCACGCCCGCCCACTGCGGCAGCGCCGCCCTGCAGGCGAGCACCTGCGGCCCCACGGCTGCGGCGTAGGTGCGCCGGCGCATGTCGCGGATGGTCACGTGCCGCAGCGCCGCCACACGCCGGTGGAAGAGGCGCGACAGGGGGGCGCGGGTGCCCTTCCACTCGCGCGTCTGTAGGAGCGGGGGCGGAGGGGGAGGGGGAGAGGGAGGGGGAGATGGATCAAGTTGACAGGTTGGGAGGAGGCAGAGAAGTTAGGGGGCGCACAGGTAGACATCTACTTCATGGGAGAGTCAGAGAGAGAGGGACAGGGCAGGGAGCCTAGACCGCTGTATCAGTGGCTCTACGGCCCGGCGTGCACACGCACCTCCTCTGCCGCGCCGCCTCCGCCTCCGCCGCCGCCTCCAGCTCCAGCTCCACCACCTCCTCTCCCGCCTCCCGAGCTCCTCCCTGCCCCGCCTCCCCCTCCGCCTGCCCCCCCGCCGCCCTGCGGCCGCCCCGCCGCCGCCGGCGTGGCCCCCAGGCCGCTGGTGTCGTACAGCTGCTGGCTGCGGCTCTTGGGGTGGGGCCGGTGCACCAGCCAGGCGTCGGGGTGCACGGCGAAGGTGAAGTTGGTGAGCGCCACCAGCGCCACCTGCCGGGCAGAGGCGGCGGCAGCGGCAGCGACAGGGGGCTTTGTAAACACCAGCCCAGAGCTGAACCAAACTACACCAAACGTACCCGAACAAGCGCTTCACAGGCAGAGGCGACCGGTGTAAAGCAGGGATGCTCATGGGCCCAGGCCAAGGGTCACTGAGGGCTTGGCGCCAGGGGCGCCCAGGGCCGTGGCGCACCCAGGCACGCCTCCCGGGCATGCGGTCGTCCCCCCCCCAGTCGTTGATTACCGTATGGGACATACAAGAAGGATTCGTAGCCGCCACCCGGATCCCCCCCCAACCCAATTGCACGCCGGCACACAGGTACGCACCTGCTGCACCTTGTTCCAGCCGTAACCGCGGAAGCGCACGTCGTAGGGCGGGCACAGCTTCCTGCGGCGGGATGGGGGTTACTGGTAAACAGTCCCGGTGAGAAACAAACGGCGGGATGGGACGGCAGGGCCCGCCCCCCCCCCGTGTCAAGGCAATGTGTCAAGGAAGCGGTAGACGGGGGTAGGTAGGGGACGCGCGTGCGGGGTGCACGTCCGGCTGGATTGCAGCAGGATGCAGCTGAGGGCGCTGAGTAACGGCGTAACGGCGTTGCCGTGCTCGCCTCACCTTCGCTTCTGGAATGCGCTAACCCCCGCCACCCGCCAAACTGCACCTGCCTTGCCCCCCTCCTTTCCCGTGCCCCCCCCCGGCAGCCCCCTAGTATTTTGTTGTGTTAACTTAACCCTGCTTGCTTTAGAAAGGCTTAGCTTGGGCTAGTAACCACACACATAAACACCCCGGTTCCAGGCTTTTATTTGCGGGTAGTATGACTACCGGGGCTACGCGGTACCGCCCAAGCGGTATTTGGTAGGTATATGTAAGTAACTCCGAGCGATTGCGGGGAATTCTCTCCGTTTCCGTTTACATACACACCGCGGCAGCCCCCCCACCTGCTCATGACGAACCACGGCTCGTAGTTGTCGGCGTACGGCACCTGGTAGGGCTGGGCTGCGTCCAGCCAGCGGCTGAAGTTGGTGGGGCCGTGGCCGCGGCGGTAGGCCAGCTTGGCAAAGTAGTGCAGCGCGGCCTGCCGCTCCAGGCGCCGCAGACCCGCTTTGTCGCCTTTGCCGGGAGGAGGGGAGGAGGGGAGGAGAGGAGGAGAGGAGGGAGGGAGGGTAGGCAATAGGCATCCATGCGGGCGGTGTGCGGTCAGGCGGTGGGGAAGCGAGGTTTGGGAGTACCAGCAGCCCAGTCTGAGCCAAGACACCAAACTAGCGGGCGAGCGGACCACAGGCAAGGGCGGGGAGGGAGGGGCACGACGCAGAATGCGAGAGGCGTGGAGGGCGCGGTCCGTCAGTGCATGGTGCTGCAACTACACGCTTTGACTCAGGCCGTCACGCGTCCTGCATTGCGCCCACCAACTCCTCCCATCCAGCTACACACCCTCTTCTCTGCATCCCCCGCCCTCCCCACCCCCACCCCCCCACCCCGCCGCTCCTGCTCCTCCGCCCCGCCCCCCTTGGTCGTTTTGCTTCTGGTTTCTGGAATGAACTACCACCCCCCTCCTCACCCGCAATGGCTGTGTCCGCCACCCGGCTGCCCTCCTCTAGGCTGAGGCGCTTGTGCGTCTCCCAGGCGGGCAGGATCCAGGCCACACGCCCGCCCTCGGCGCCCCGCTGCAGCTGCGCCACACTGTGGTGACGCGGTGTGGGAGGTGCGAGAGAAAGGGCGGGAGGCCAGTCAGTTGAACGGGATGAGAAGCATACCGTGGCCCGCAAATGGGCCAAAAGGGCGCGTGTGCGCTTCATTCACCGTGCCAACCCCGCGTATCCTGGCGTGCTCTGACGCCCCCACCATCCCACACGCACCAGCCGGCCAACGCTTCCTCGCCTGCCGTCCCTCCCCTCTCTCCGCCCCTCCCCTTCCCTCCACACCTCCCCCCTCTCCCAGTCCCTCCACGCCCGTCAACCCACCGTCAACGTCACCACCACCACCACCACCACCACCACCACCACCACCACCACCACCACCACCACCACCACCGCCACCACCACCCTACCTATCTCCCCCCGGCGCCGCCACCTCCGCCGCCAGGGTGGCGCTGGGCGCCAGGTCCACGTCCACCATGGCCACCAGCGGCGTGGTCGCGGCCAGCAGCGCCGCGTCCCGCAGCCCGTTGATGGGCACCAGGGCCGCCAGCGGGGTGTCCGCCACCGCCTCGTACAGGAGCAGCGCCGTCAGCGAGCAGGCGCCGCCGCCCGCGGCCTCCATGCTGCGCGCACACGTGTGCATGCAGTGGGGCGCACACAGGGGGTGCAGCCACGTGGGGTTGCAGGGGGGGAGGGGTGGGGTTGCAGGGGAGGGGTTGCAGGGGAGGGGTTGCAGGGGGGGAGGGGTAGTTCATTCCTGATAAGTAAAGCGAAACGTCCAGGAGAACCCGGGGGGGGGGGGGGGGTTGTGGTTACCGGCCCAAACTAAACCAAACCCAATGCATGGGGAGAGTGCAGAGTGGTTTGGAGAAGAAGACACACGGGGTCGGGGGGTGGAGGTGGGGAGAAGCACGTGGCGGGTGGAGGAGATGCGGTCACCAGGCCGGATGACACGGAGGGCCGCCACCCCATCGGTGTTGGCGGCGGTTGAGTCTGGCGGCTGTCTGTGTGCGTGGATGCAGGGTTTGGCATGCTGAGCCGCCGCCGCTCCTGCCGCCGCAGCCACGCCGTCCGACACCCCACTGCCGCTCACGAAGTGCACCGCCTGGCACCGCGCGCAGATCCAGTAGCGCCCCAGCCAGCCAGCCAGCCAGCCAGCCAGCGCACCACTCACCGCTCGAACAGCTCCCGCACCGTGGCCGCGGCGGCCTGCAGTGCGGCCGTGTTGTCGGCGGTGAGCTGCCGCCCGTCGCTCTGCTGCAGCAGCGGCAGGTACAGCGCGGCGGATAGCGGGCCGCCGGGCCAGGCGCGGCACTGCGCCTCCAGCGCGCCCAGCCGCTCCAGCGTGGCGCCCACGAAGATGGTCAGCGGCAGGCGCGCCGGCTTGGCGCTGACCAGGACCTGGTGCAGGTACAGGCTGTATCGGAGGAGGGGCGGGCGCGGGGTGGCGGGTGGATGGGGGTGGTGGTGGGGGTGGGGTGCGCGAGGAGGAGAGGAAGGAGGCGGGAGGGCCTAGTGGAGGTGAGGAGGACGAAGCAGCTGGCGACAAGGTGCGGACCTGGTGTTGAACCCGCGCAGGAAGTCCTCGAACACGCTCGGCGTCCCGTTATAATGCTGATTATAACATTTTTGCAGCGCGCTTGCTGTGGCATCAGCTGTCGACTGTTGCAGTCGCCGAGCGCCCCACGCAGGTTTGACTACGGTAAGTATGAATGAATATAGTAAGAATACAATCGCGGGTTTGAAACGGACCATCTTCGCGCGCTTGTGAGCTACATTCTAGAATTCAGAACGTCTGCTTGAACAAAGTTTACATAGCAGCTTCAACAGTATCAGCTCTTGGTTGCATATTTTCAACATGCCAGCTTTTTGCAATTCGGGAAATGTCGACGCACGGCATGACGACTCGCATGCCGTCTACCCTGCCTGACTCGATCGACCGCAGCTGGCCCGCACACGCAGCCCACAGCCAGTATCCAGCAGGATCTGCTCCACATCCCATGGGTTAAATGACCTTGTATGTACAACTCAGGCGCGCTTCCTTCAACAAATCCTGTTACTGCCAGCCCGGTGAACACGGACCCGGTCACCGGGTGCATGCGTGCTACAGCCTCAACAGCATTGTGTCGCAAAGCGCGAAAGCCACTCAGATACATGCACACGTCCAGCGTGTCCTCGTGTCTGTCCCGATATTTCCGGAATAGCTTGTCAACACCTTGTGCGCGATCCAAACTCCATGCTAGGCAGTTACTGCTCAGTTACACACGTACGGTACATGTCAACCCTATGCAGAGACCCCAACCTGCTGGTGTACTCACTGCCATCATTGGAGTCAAGCAGTCCCTCCTCCTCCTCCCACTCATCGTAGGCGCCTCCATCTCCCCCACCCTGCTGCCGCTGCTGCTACAGCCGCGCCGGCAGCAAGCAGGCGGGTCATCGGCCAGGCCTCCCGCCCGGCCGCCCAGCCCGCTGCTACTGCCGCTGCTAAGGTCCTCAAGTCCTCGTCATCTCTGCTGGTGCTGCTACTGCTGGCGCCCTCCAGCGCCTGCTGCAGCAGCCGTAGCCGGGCGGCCTCCAAGTCCCCCGCTCCGGCGCCGCCCGCACCGGCGCCTGCAGCAGCAGCAGCAGTCAGTGCCGCCTCTACCGGAAGCCGCCCGAGCGCCCTCTGCCCTGCCAGCTGCGCTGGCAAGACGGCTCAGCGCTGTGCGGGGCCGGCGATTAAGGACCGGCGGAAAGCAGCAGGTGGCGGTGATGCGGGCTGCGGTGACAGATGCAGACCATCTTCGCTCGCTTGTGAGCTACATTTCAGGATTCAGGACGCCTGCTTGGCCGAAGTCACAGAGCAGCTTCAGCAGTAGATTCAGTTCTTGGTTGCATGTGCATTCAACATGTCAAATTGCAATTCGGGACGCATGGCATGACAACACCAGGCACCAGCGACACCGCGTCACACTGAGACCCACTGCTGCGGCTGCGCCGCCGGCCGTCGCCTCGACCCCCACCACCACGCGTGCCCGTACGACAACGGCGGGCGCCGCCACCTGCCGCCGCCACGGCGGGCCCCGCCGCCCGGCCTCCAGCCGCCCCGCCCCGGCCCCCCCCTGCGCGGGCCACCTTGCTCGCCACTGGCGCCCGCGGCCCCGCCGGCCCTACCTCCTATCCACTACCGGCCCCGGACTCCCCTGCGTCGTGGTCGCGTGTCCTGCCACCACCACCGTTGGCACCATCTCCATTGTTGGCAGCGGCGGCAGCGGCGGCTGTGGCGGCTGTGGCGGCAGCGGCGGCTGAGGACATGCGGGAAGACGTCGCGGCGTCCAGCAGGCCATGCAGCGTGGCCGACATCCACGACATCTGCCGCGGCGGCGGCGCTAGCAGCAGCTCCCCATGATTCCCGCTGCCGTCGCCGGCGCCGCTGCTGCTGCCCGGCCCGTGGTCGCCGTCGCCGCTGCGGCCTCCTGCAGCAGCGGTAGCGGCGGGCCCTCCACTGCTGCTGCGGCTGCTGCTGCTGCGGCGGCGGCGGCGGCCATCCGGTGCTGGCGATGACGGCAGCTGGTGGCCAGCAGCGCCGTCCGCATGATTTGCAAATGCAGCTGTGCGCGCGGCGTCGGCGGGTGCGGGTGTCGCGGCGCTGTGTGATGTTGCTGCTGTTGCCGACACTGCCGGCGGCGGCGCGGGCAGCAGCAGCAGCAGTTGGGGCAGGCGGTGTGGCCTGGCGGCGTTCGTCGGCGCGCGGCCGCCTCCGGCACCCGCTCCAGCGGCGGCGCCCACAGCCGCTGGTCCACCCCTACCCCCACCCTCGCTTCCCCGCCCGGTCGCCCCATCACCGGGCGTGCCCGGCGGCGGTGCTGGGCCCGCCGCCGCCCCGCTGGCGCCGCCTGTGCCACTCGCGCCGTCAGCCATGGCTCCCAGACCTCCACCTCCGCCTGAGGGAATCTGCATGTTCAGTCCTGTCTGCTGCTGCTGCTGCTGCTGCTGCGGCGGCGGCGGCGGCGGCCCCGCGCCGGTCCCCGGGGCCCCCAAGGTCCCCCCTTCCATCAGCGGCGGCGGCGTCAGGCAGGGCGGCAGGTCGAGCTCCACCTCCATCACGTCCCCGGCCCCCGAGAAGTCCAGCAGCCACCTGGGTGGGTGGGTGCAGGTGGGTGGGTGGGTGGGTGCAGGTGGGGGGGTGCAGGTGGGGGGGTGCAGGTGGGTGGGTGCAGGTGGGTGGGTGCAGGTGGGTGGGTGGGTGCAGGTGGGTTAGCAGTGGGGCGAACACGGAGTGTGGAGACGGCGGCGGAGGCGGTGAGCCGCAGCCGGCTCAGAGAGGCTCAGGCACACACACATGCGACTCTCTTGTCCTCGAGCACACGCGAGCATGTATGGCCTCGGCCGCGCCTTGTCAACAACAAGCTGGCACCTCGGCGTGCCCCCCCCCCCGCCCTCGTCCACCAGCACAACCGCCACCTCACCCACCCACCCATCCACCCACCCACCTGCACAGCAGCGGCGGGTGGCGCCACCGCGGGCGGAACGCCACCTCAGCCCGCACCACGAACATGCCCCAGCCCCGCCGCCGCACGCTGAAGGGCGGCCGCGTCAGCACCACCACCGCCGGACTGCGGCAGCGTACGTACGTACGCACGTACGGGGGAGATCAGGTGATCAATAGTCGGAAAGTGAAATCAGCACATACACAGCGCAAGGCGCGGTTGTGATTTGTAGCGATGACGATTCGGTACCAGGACACAGAGGAGTGCAGACGGATGGAGATTGGCTGCATGTGCCCCGATGTGGCGCACAGGCAGACAGCACGCCCCACGCCCCACGCCCCACGCCCGGCGCACGACCCACTCACTCGAAGGTGGGGTGCAGGTGCACGGTCACTGACTCCACCAGCGCCGCCTCCTGCTCCGCCGCCGCCTGCTCCACCTCGTCATCACGCTCCAAGGGGTGGCCGCCGCCGCCGCCGCCGCCGCCGCCGCCGCCGCCGCCGCCGCCGCCGCCCGCCAGGCGCACAAAGAAGCACCACTCGTGGATGTTGGCATCCGGGGAGCCGGGGCGCTGTGGGGCGCGGAGACAGCAAGGGAGCCGCGGGGGAGAGTAAGGGAAGAGCAGGAAGGAGCGGGAGAGGTGATGACGCAGCGGCTGAGCAGGACGAGGGAGCAGGGGCATGGAACGACATAGCACCCTCGTCGGCTTTCGTGTCTGCTCGTGTGGCTGCTTGGTAATTTTATCCCGACGTCTGATGCCCCTGTCTATGACGCATGCAGGCCCCGTCCGTGGCCCTGAGTGCTTACCCCCACGTATGCGTGCGTGTTGCCTATGAGCAGCCGCCGCACACGCGCCCGGCGCGCTGCCAGCTCCTGCTCCTCCGCCGCCACCTCGGCCGCCCGCGCCGCGTACGCCGCAGGGTGGCGCCAACGCACCTCCGCGGCCTGCGTGGACACACGTGTGCGAATGTCGCGGCACACACACAGATGTCGCACAGGTCACAGGCTGCACACACAACCCACGAATCCTCTCCGTTTCCGTTTACTAACACAACCCACCAAGTTTCTTTCCCTTGATGCACTTCCATACATGACAACGTCCCTCGGCGCCTGCTGCACCGCACGGGAGGCACCTCACCCGGGCCTCGTCTTCAGCCAGCTGCGCCGCGCCGGGCACCGGCCGGCGGCACAGCGGGCATGTCACCGCAGTGGCAGCCCCCGCCCCTGCCCCCGTGGGTCGCCCTCCACCGCCACCCCCAATAGTGAGCCCGCCGCCGGGGCCCCACGGCGCCGCCACGCCCAGCAGGCGACGCGGCCCGAGTGAGCCGCCGCCGCCGCCGCCGCCGCTTGCGGCCCCGCCGCCTGCACGCGCCTCCGCCCAGCGGCGGAAGCAGCGCCCGCAGAAGCTGTGTCGGCAGGGTGTGGTGATGGGGGCGTGGAGGATGTGCAGGCACAGCGGGCAGCAGTCGCATGGCGGCACCTCGTCGCCACCACCGCCCGCGTCCTCCTGCCGCCCCCATGCCGCCAGGCTAGCCGTCTTAGCTGCCTGGGCCGGGGCATGCTGATCCTCCGCGGCTGCTGCTGCCGGCTCAGCAGCGGGCGCAGATTCTAAGCCCGCGGCGGCCACAGTCCCTGCTGCCACGCCGCCCAATCGCTGCTGCGGCGTGGGCGGCAGCTGTATCCCTGGTTGTGACGCGGTGTTCGCTGGCTGCTGCTTCACGCGCGGCCCGCCTTGCCGCTCCTGCTCCTGCAGCCGTCGGCGTTGCGCAGGCGGTGATGCGACCGAATGGCTATCCAAATGGATGCCTGGCTCCTGATTACTGTTGTTGTTGATGTCGCGAGCAGGGCGGCGCGGCTGCTGCTGGGGCTCCATCTCGCGCCCACAAACGCGGATAGGAAGGGCTGGGGGCGCTTGCTCGCGGGCTTGCTCGCGGGCTTGACTTGGGCCTTGGGCGCGCTGCCGAATGTCCTAGCCTGCGGCATAGAACCGACTGTGTACAGCTTTTAAGAGTGAGTGATCCGGCGAGTTGGTAGCAGGAGCTGCAGGTAGGCTTGCAGGCCGTTCAGAGGAATGCGGCCGGAGTGAGTCAGCACCTCACCTCGTCTCATCGGCGCTGCCCCCCATCCCCCGCCTTGCGAACGTAGGCCTGCGGCGGCACAGCTGACGGCGCGACGAATGCGAGGCCGAGTGCCTTGCAGCGCAGGCAAAACACACAGCTGCCCGGCAGCCGGGGGCTGCGGGGGCTGCGGGGGCTACGGGGGCTGCGGGAGGAACGGACGGGGTTGGCGTGCCCAGATGGTGGCGTGCCAGGCGGAACGGCAGTGGCGGAAAAACCCTGCATTCACACACCGACTCCACACTGCCTTCAGAGGTGCATGGATCCTTTTGAGACTTGGCAAGCTGACGGCTGCGAAATGTCTAGCCATTGAGGACAGGCGCCCGGTGTCCGCGTCCCCAGTCAGGCGTCGTACTTGGCGTCGTACTGAAGGCAATTGCTGGCGTTCAAGTGTGCGGGTCAGGTGCCAGCATTCGCGCTAGTCCCGGGAGGCTCATGCGCTGCAGCGACCAGCAGTGCATTAGGCCCGGGTCAGAGCAGTGCACACACATGACCCTGTCCCCTGCATTCAAATGGAGCAAGCAGTGACAGCGCTGATGCGCCAGTGCGCCCAGGGGCATTGTCATCTTCCTTGCGTTACAGCAGGGGTGCACCTGGCGGGGCGGCTTTGCCACCTGCCAACGGAATGAATTCCACACGCCTCATACTCCTCTCGTACAGCCTTGTGTACCTATGCACCGAATGCACCCGAGTATGCCCTATCGTAAACGTAACGTAAACTGCAAGCCCATGCCCATGCAAGATTGTATGCATTTGCTTTCCGCCCTGAATCAAGGCAGTACAAAGTAATCATGCTATGCATGCCCGTTGCCGCGTGCTGTGTCCTCTATCCGTGCACAGGAGCTCTACCCACGATGCGATGTACCTGTTGCGCCAGGAAACAGCCACTGAGGGCATGTGACAACTACCTGTGCCCAAATCGCCGCTAGCCGATTTGCGAACGCACCGCTGCTGCACCGCGCTTGCGCATCTCTGCGCACAGCCGAACGCCCCTCCCCGCCTTGATGGCCCACGCAACACACGGCCGCAGCCTGACGTTTGGAATCACCTCTGACCACCAGGGGCACCTCTGACCACCAGGGGCACCCCTGCTGACCACAGCGCCCCCAGTCTAAGACAGTCCTGAAGCAAAGTGCCAGTCGTACCAAAGCTAATAGAGCCACAATCCAGAAAGCCTCCTTAGAGAGGAGCCTCGGAGCGTCTGCCACTGCTCTGTTCTGTCAAGCTCATTCCACCACCACTGCCACATCAGGGGCCGTGCTGCTGCACCGCCAAGACAATGTCCATGCCATTTCACTATGGGGTGAAAATGCTATTACTCGCTTCGTCGTTGAGCAACCACGCTAAGCGAGCTACCCCCACCATGCTTCAAATGTTAGAGATCACCATGCTTCAAGTGTTGTGCATGGACAGGTGAACTGCGGAATGCCAGCCAATCGTCAAATGACATGCTGTTCCCAGCCACCCACCTGGCCTTGGCATCGTTCGTCACACCTGGTCGACTACACCTCCCGGTGCTTTGCCGACGGTCAGGCTCCGTCCTTCAGTGGCACGGTTGTTTTCCTAACCTCCCCGACGCCTCACCCACAGCCATGTAGAATGAGCCTTCATGTACAATGAGCCCCCATGCACAATCAGCCCTCACGCGCCCCCAACGGCCTAAGCAAAAGCCCAACCAACAAGGTCAGTCACTGACCGTCGCCCACCCCACAGCCCGCGGCAAGCCCTGCGCGCACCGGATATGTCCGGTGCCCCCAAAATCAGACAGATGTATAAGTCATCACCTTTAGACGAGCCAGCCGTTCGTCCAGGTTGGTAAGCGCCCCGTGCGTTGCATGACACAGGATGCCGCTCCTTTCATCCTTGCGATCCACCGCTTTTGGGGGATGGTGGCAAGCGTTGGTACTTTGGCATAACGCGCGGCCTGCCGCGCCTACCATATGGCCGCGTTGCGCGTGTATGGCTGCAAACCGGGCTCTCAACGGAACGGTACATGCTGCAATCTCCGCCGCCAGATTACGATAGCTCGCGCCAAAGACAAACATGCACACGACTACTCTTCGAAACAGACAGTCAGCAGCAGGTTCAATTCACCGCTATACAAGCCTGTCTCCCACCTGTGGCTGGCGCCAGCCCCTATAAACGACATTCCATCGAACCGTCGACGCCAGGGGCCGCGCCTTCTAACGGCACGGCGATGCATGTCAGAAATCCCACCGCTGCGTGCGCTTTGTGTGTCGCGCACCCACTCTCCGCCTTAATGCTGGGCACTGAATCTAACAACCAGCCCGATAGTTGGGTACACTGAAAGGACACACGGGCGCAGCGAGCCACTCTCGCCGATCATAATGCAATGCGCAGAGCTGTCCGCGCATGTCTCAGGCGCTCCAACGAATCCCGGGCGGCGTCACGAACACTTGGCACACGTGTGCCAAGTGTTCGTGACGCCGCCAGGGATTCGTGTGTGGGGGCGTGCCATGCATGTTAAATTAATCGGGGGGTGAGGCCCCCCCACCCCCCGACCGCCACCCGCCCACACACTTTTTGCTTTCCCCAGGCCTCACAACACTGCCGCTTTGCTAGACCAACGCCTGAAGCACCTCTCGCACTTGTAAACACCCATTCGCTTTTTCCAACCACACACCACCGGCCTTGCAGCCCGGCGCCGACGGCGCGATCCTCACCGCGCCGCGCCTGCCGCCGCCTGCGCGGCCGCGACCGCCGCGAGCGCCGCGAGTGCCGCGCTGCCGTCGCGCGCCACCTGCGACTCGGCGCTGGTGTCGTCCGCCTCCGTCGCCGGCTGAACGCCCGAGCCCAAGTGCTCGCCGCTCCCCTGCTCGCCGCCCAGCGCCGCCACCTGCCCCAGCCCCAGCCCCAGCCCCAGCGCCAGGCTGGGGTCGTAGCCCAGGCCCGCCGCCTCCACGGCCGCGATCTTCTGGTCCAGCCGCGCGCTGACCTTGGCCAGCGCGGAGCGTATCCCCTTGAAGCCGGGCCGCTCCTTGGGCTCGAAGCGCATGCAGGCCTGCCCCACCTTGACCAGGCTCTTGTTGGCCCAGGCCGGCCACTGCAGCTTGAGCGTGCCGGTCTTGACGCCCAGCAGCACCTGCCCCGCCTGCAGCCCCGCGTACGGCCGCTGCCCGGTGCACATCTGCCACAGCAGCACGCCGAAGGAGTACACGTCCTGGAGAGCAAAATCAATAAAAAACAGGCGTGGGGGGGAGGGTTAGCCATCCATGGATGGGGGAGGGGTTGCGGATGTCAGTTTGCACGTGGTCAGTCAGTCGGGTAGGGACGTACAATAAATGCGATGTTCTAGGCAACAAACAAGAGGGGAAGCCCGCAGACCGCAACAGGGGGCCAAGCACCGCCGCGGGCGCAGGGCACAAAAGGGTACGAGCCCCACTTGTGGGCGGATGCTATGGAATGATGTGGGGTCCAAATAACCAATTGTAAACGGCAAGACCGTGCGGGCAGAGCACCACCACGGTGCGCGCGTGCCTAGCACCGGGGCTTGTCAGCCCTAGTCACCAGTGGCTTAGCCACTTCGTGTAACTATTTTGTGACCAACCCCACCCCCACCCCCACCCCCACCGGGTCGTTTCGCTTCTGGTTTTTGAAATGAACTACCCCACCCCCACCCCCACCAGCACCACTCACCGACGCCTTGCGGCAGCGGCCCGCGCACGACTCGGGCGCCATGTACACCACGGTGCCCCAGTTCTCGTGCGTGATGGTCTGCTCGCTCGCCTCCAGCGCCGTGGCCAGCCCAAAGTCCGACACCTTGCACTGGTAGCCCAGCGGCGAGGAGTCGTCCGACGTCAGCAGCACGTTGCCCGGCTTCAGGTCGCCTGTGCATGTGTGTGTGTGGTGGCGGTTACAGTAGTGCGTTTGAGGGGAGCAGGTTACATTGCTAGTTGGCCAAGTTGTGGGTTCGGTTAGCGGTGGCACGTCGGTGCGGGATAAGAGGTGAGCTGAAGCAGTGCAGAGGGGCAGGTGCCGCTCTATGCTCCCTTCCCACCCAGTCGGACGGAACAGTCGCCTTCACTATTCAGGGCCTTGGGCTTTGCCGTCACCGGCACCTGCTGCCCACTGATGCATACGGTATGCGGCCGGCCCGCCCCCTGCCTACCGTGGATGATGTTGAGCGAGTGCAGGTGCGCCATGCCCGCCGCCACCTCCTGCAGGCACCACAGCAGCGCGCGCAGCGCCGCCAGCCCCGCCAGCGGCCCGCGGTCGGGGTGCGCCACGTAGTCGCCCGCGTTGATGCGAGTGAGCAGCGTGCCGCCATCGCAAAACTCCTGTGGGAGAAGGCGAGAAGCGAAGTGGGCGCGGCGCGAAGGACGAGGGCAATAAAACAAGGGCGGTCTGGCAAGCAGGGGGCAGCGCCACGCCTGTGGACACGCCTGTGCCGAGGCGAAGGGACCGCTTGTTGAGACGAGGAGGGTCACGAGGCAGCTGCAAAAAGCAGTAACCAGCAGTAAATACCAGCTGCTGGCTGCGGGTGCGGCATGCAGCGTGGGCAATGGATACTACTAGCGTGTCTGGCTCCCCGGCGGGCGTCAACGCAGCTCAACCAATGTCCGCGACAATCTCACCGGCGCTATACGAACAGCACCTGGCCCCTCTACGCGAAGCCTTTCAACCCACCATGATGACTTTTGCCAGGAAGCGCCCTGGGATGGCGTCCAGGTGGTACAGGATGTCCTGGAAAGGCACCGGGTCGCCGCCGGCGCCGCCCGGGCCGCCGGGCCGCACGCCGCCATTGCAAGGGTCCGCCGCCGCCGCGTGCGCGTGCACGCCGCTGGCCGCGTGCATGGCGGCGGCGACCGCCGCCGCCACGCTGGCGGCGCCGGCACAGTTGCTGCCGGCGGTGGCGGCGCTGCCGGGCGCGAAGATGCTGCCCTGCCCGGTGCTCATGGCGGGGCACAGGCTGCGCTGGGAGCTGTCGCGCGAGGGGCCCATGTGCGGGAAGGGGCTGCAGGCGGCGGTGGCGGTGCCGCTGGGCGCCATGAGCGGCGACGGGAGCGACACGGCGCTAGCACAGCGGGCGGCGGCAACGCCGCTGCCGCCATACGGGGGAGCTGCGCCGCCGGCCGACACGCCGGCCGCGCCCTGCGCCCCGTGCAGCCCCGGTGCATTCAAGGAGTGAGTCGGCGCGCCTATGGGGTACAGGGCGTTTGGTGGAAGGAGCCCCGCCGCGTTGCATCCGAGCGAGCCGTTGTAACCCATGCCCGTGCCTGGCGTGCCGGCGGCGGCGCCGCTCATGCTGCCGCCGCGCGGCGCCGCCGCGGACCGCATCAGCACCTCGGGCGGGTCCGCCGCACCCGCCACGCGCAGGGCGCCGCAGCCGTTGCCGCCCACGGCCGAGCCGGGGCCGCTCAGGGAGCCGTTTGCGGCCGGGTCACGCACGTCGGCGCCGCCGGCAGCGGGCGCGCGCGCGTCCACGGCCGAGAGGGCCCGATTGCTATGCACGTTCGCGGAGAGCGGCAGCTGGGGCGTGGGCACCCCTACACTCGCGCCACCGCCCATGGCGCCCGTGCCGTCGGAGGAGGCCATGCGGCCGGCGGCCGCCATCACGTCCTGCGCGCCCGGCCACAGCGCCGCGGCGGCCATGCCAGCGCTCCCGGCCGCCGGCCCCCCAGGCGCGCTGACGCCCAGCTGCCCCTGCGGCGCAAGGCACTGCGGCGCATCGCCCTCCCCTCCCTCCCCTGGCCCGCAGCTGCCGCCGCTGCTCCCGCCGCCGTTCGGCTGTAACAGACCGGCAGCGGCAGCCGCCGCAGCCGCCGCCACGCCCTGGTGTGCTGCCTCCGCCGGACCGCCAATGGCCGCGTGGCTGATCGGCCGGCAGCCCATGGAGGCGCTGAGCGTGTTTGTGGTGGCCATGAGCGCGCTGGTGCCCGTGACCGTGCTGCCGGCCGTGGCGGTGCTGCCGGCCGTGGCGGTGCCGCCGGCCGTGGTGGTGCCGCAAGTGGCGTCCGCCGCCAGGAAATGCCCGTGGCCATGTCCGTCGGCGGTGCAGGGCGAGCAAGCCGCCGTCGTGTCGCTCTGGAAAACGCGGCCGCCCGCGCCGCTGCCGCCTGAGCCACCGGTGCCCGCGGCGCCCTGCGACTCAGAGCCGGAGCCGGAGCCGCCGATGCCGCGCAGGCCCGGCGTGTCGAAGTTTGGCGCGTCCATGGATGCGCGCCCATGCGCTGAGGACATTGCTGAAGCTGCCATGGGGGCTGTTGCTGCAACGTGTGCCATGCCGGTGACGTGTGCATTGCTGTTTCCATGCCCGTGCCCGTGCCCGTGCCCTTGCCCGTGCCCGTGCCCGTGCGTGTGTGTGTTGCTGGTGCTGGCGGCGTTGTTGGAGCCCCACTCCTTGTAGGTGTTGGGTGTGACCAGCGTGACGTCCATGGCCAGCGTGCGCACCAGGTTCGGATGCGTTACCAATTTGGACAGCAGCGCCTCCTTGGCGCGCTGCCACAGCTGCTGGGGCGTGTTGCAGGTCATGAACTTGACCGCCTGGGGGCAGGGTGCGTGACGTCCGCGGGGGCACGAGCGTTTTAGGCTTCACGGTAGAAAGGAATCCCGTGCCCAACGCGAGTGAAAACATGCACTACGCGATGCATACGTGCAGGTCGCGGTGTGCTTTCCCCGGCCGGTCGTGACGGGGGCGAGTTTTTCGGGCAGCTGGGCCCCCCAGTTCGGCGCCGCCGCAAAACCGGTTAGGACGTCCAGACACCTCCCGTTTCGTGCCGTACGCACGGCTGTCATGAGTCATCCCGCGCTACGTGACCTGGACGTGCGCCCCAGCCATGCCATGACGCCTCTGCGCCATGAACAAGCTCGGCGCCACAAAGCTTGCGTGTGTCTGGACTCACCACGGCCACTGGCACGGTCATGTAAGCCTCCGTGCCGTACCCAGCGTCCGGCCCCGCCGGCACAGGCGTGGACGAGGAGATGGTGCCGCGGTACACGATGCCCGTGGCCCCGCTCCCCACATACACAAGCTCGCCGACCTGGCTTCTGAGCTCTTGGGGGCTGAGCGACGGCACGAGGCTGAGTCCCCGGGCCCCAGACCGGTGCCCGCTCGAGTCGCCCAGCCCCAACACTGCGTCCTCTGTGCCAGGTCGAGTCGTTGACTGCGCCGAATTCGCAGCAAAAGATCCCTGCGCGTGAGATTAGCAAGGTCAAGTCATGACGGCTACGCGGCCTCGCCGCTCGCAGCAAAGGTTTGTCCTGAGCCGGAATTCGGCCGAACTTCGTTGCGGTGCGAACCGCTGTGAGGTCTCACCTGTCTCCCCAGGAAGTCACTGGTCTCTGTTAACAGACTGCGCATCGCTGGGTCTGCGGAGTGCTGCGCCGTGGTCGAGGTATTATTTGCGCTCGGCAGCACGGTTTGCGTGCCCTCGCTCAGGCTTGCGCCCATCATATCTGCAGGCCTGATGGCTTGTGCCTTTGCCGTCTCAACAGGAGCTGCTCCATCACCCGCGTCGACATGGACAGTGTTAGCAAGCCGCTGAGACTCCGCCACAGGCTCCTTGCCCCCCGTGCCATTTGGAGGGACACTAGCCTTTGGTGCAAGAATTGGCGGTGCAGGTGCTGCGTCCGCCTTTGCTGGAGGCGCGCCAAAGCAGCAGAACATCGTGCTTCAGGCCTGCGCCACTGCGCTGTCCGCTCTTGGTTGTTCAGGTAACTTCAACCTGATACTAATGCCATCCCAAACTCGCGTCAATACTACATTGAAAGTGACTCAGGCAGCTCAGGGGCGAAACGCTGCCCAGGGGCTCTCAAAGTTGCCAGAGACGGGCTAAACAGAGTATTTGTGTAGAACTATACAGTAATATGACTGTATCCGCGACAAAGTATGCGAAATCAAACACCACCGCAGGCAGAAGGTGGTCGGGTCCTTATGGAATTGCTGGTTAACGCTAGCAAAGATTTCGTATAACTCCCTAAGGAACTGTATCAAATATGATTGATGTTACAGGTTCGCGCTTGTAGATTGGTCCAACCGAGCCAGGAAGCTCATGGACCGTGTCAAGTATGAAAACGCTCGTGGGCGTGCGGCATGACCGCAAGTGCGGCTCGATGCCAGAGCGTTGCGGCCGTACAACTCGAGTACCGATATAATGAGCATTATATGTTGCACTCCACTTAACATGCAGGCAATCACCTGGGGCCGTCACTGCCAAGTGCAATAAACCCCTCTGTAAGCTGCACGAACAGGCCGTCTTGCCAACTGTCGATTCAACACCTTCACGCCTTCGATATTTCACGAGACAAATACGCGTTTTGCATTAAATGTCCATGTGCGCGTGATGCATCTGGCCTCGCCGGTGGCCAAAACCAGCGAATTGCGGCTGCGCCTGTGCGCGCGCCGGTCCAAGGAACCTTGCTATCGCAACGGGAGCCTTCCAAAGACTCATATCACGCACGCGAGGCTTGCTGCATGGCTGCCTAACGTGTCATTGAAAGCGACCGCGAACAACAGAAACGGTGCCCGACCAGCGCGCGAACTCGCGCACTGCGGCGGGTTTGGCCGTGACACTGAACGGCTATCCGCTATTACTGCTAAGCTCCTCCACGACCTGCTCATAGTACACGCCCTCGCAGTTGGAGCACTTACGTGGCAGACATCTGGGCCGGACAAAGCCTGGGTGCTGGGCGGCGCCGCTGTGGGCCGACGCGTTGCTACCTAACAATCATGGCCTGCAAGACGCGGCGACTACCGTGGCGACAGATGAGGCCCCTGAGGAGAACAACCCAGCGGACCCTGACTTTGCGCCAGGCGGCGGCAGCAACACGGCGCTACGGCCAGGCATGGAGCAGAGGCATGTGCGCCTCAGCACCTGCCGGTCGCTCAAGACAGTGGGAGACGCGGTGCGGCTCGGGCGGATAATAGAGGGGATAGGGGCGCATCCACCACCACCTCTGCAAGCCGCGGGGGCACCAGCTTGGCAGCTGTGGGTGATCGCAAACCTCGACCCCGCAGCCCCCACCACCTTCAGACGGAGCACGACGTTACAGTGCATCAGGCTATTGCTGCAGGACATTAGCGTGGAGTGGCGGACAACAGCGTGCGCGGTGGAGGAGCGCATGAGCAACGGTGCCGCGGCGCCGACAGAAACCATGGCGAGGTGCAGGCGAACATCGTGAGTAGGCTGGGGTGGAGCAGAGGCCCAGCCATCCCGCCCATACGGCTGCATGCATTGACAGTCAGTCAGGCCACAGCCATGCTCATGCGGCCGATAGAGCTGCAGCGCACGGCACTACACGCGGATTTCATGCGAGAAGCGCAGCAGCAGGGAGGCCAGCAGGCGATACCGCCACCCTCAGCTCCCACCGGCCCAACCCCAGTGCGCACGATGCAGCGTAGGATGTGGCGCACAGTGCGGTGGGAGCGGGAGCAGCTGGAGATCATGTGGCGCCTGCCAATGGACGGCGTGCCATTGGCAGGAAACAGTCACATTAGCGCAGGCGTGGAGGCATGCGGTTGTGGCATCTTCGGAGGAGCGCACGGAGCACCCTGCTCACCGCGAGCCCACCATTTTGGGAGTGCGCCGAGGCCCAAGCAGTGAGGGAGCAGATTGACGGCGCGGTGCCGACATCCATCACCCGTCGCCAGCTGTGGCTAGCAGGAATGCCGGAGGGGGTGCAGCAAGTGGTGTGGGATGTGGTGGTGCTGGCCGCCCTGTCAGCCGTGGAGCATGCGAGGAGACGGCTGAGGGCGGGGACTAAAGCGGCGCAACAGCAAGGCGGCAACAATGACGAGGTTGAAGAGGGCGCTCCCAGCCCGCTAGAGGTGGCGAAGGCAGAGGCCGTCACAGGTTTTTGGAGGCGGCTGCACGAATTCGCAGGCCTAGGGCTACCGCGGAAGGGGTGGCGGGAAGTGGGCGTTGGGCACCCTTTGCTAGCGGTGCAGGCTGGCCGCATCAGGGTACGCCAGCCTGGAGAATAGCGGGACGAGGTTGAAGAGGGCGCTCCCAGCCCGCTAGAGGTGGCTAAGGCAGAGGCCGTCACAGGTTTTTGGAGGCGGCTGCACGCATTTGCAGGCCTAGGGCTACCGCGGAAGGGGTGGCGGGAAATGGGCGTCGGGCACCCTTTGCTAGCGGTGCAGGCTGGCCGCATCAGGGTACGCCAGCCTGGAGAATAGCAGGGCGGAACTCGAGACAAGGTGTGCAGCCGCTACTTGTGCGCTCGGACGGTTTGACGCAGCTCGAAACCGCTGGAACAAGCGGGGTGTTTCTTGTGTGTGCAGTTAGTACGATGCTAGCAATGAGTTCTGTTCGGGCAGAGAGCGAGGGGATGCCCTTCTTTGCTTCTAGGGGCCTGGCTTGTTTGCTGAATTGAGAAGTATTCAGCTTGTCCTGTCCCGTGTGCGGTGGCTTTTTTGCGTTTTCGCCGGCTTGGGAATTAGAGTTTAGCTGAACGGTGGTGGGTGGACAGGCGGTGGCTCCTGGGGGTTGATCAAGGTTTTCTCTTTCTTACCGTGTGTGAGTGCTGTCTTATGTGCGGGTGATGCGAGCGAGCTGCCTTCCTTTTTTACGTCTGACGAATGACGCACTGCGTTTCACGGAGGTCAAGCGTCGTGTGCGTTTCGACCACCGTAGGCTTGGTTTGTGTGCGCCGTTCAGGTTGTCGGCGCTCTCGCCAGTCCAAAGAGGCTGGTAGGCTACAGCGGCCGTGTTTCGGGCCCGGGTCAGAAGTCTCCCCACAGCTGTAACTAACCCAAAAGTCTATCTCCCCACAGCTGTAACTAACACAAGTGCAAAGCCCCATCGGCCATCACTGTTGCACTTCAGCCTTCTTCCGTAGCACCCTGCAGCGCTGCCACTGCCGACGCCCCGTCCTGCTGCTGATCACCGTGCCACAGTGTGCAAGCAGCAGAGTGTCAAACACGAGGGGAAAGGAGCACCACGGAAACGCGTGCGAGCCTGAGTCCCATCTGACCCCGCCGACTCAGCCCCCCAACCGTATCATCTGGCCTTCGTTACGGACATGCGCTACGGACTTTGCACGCGCGCAGCTGTGGCGCGCCTCCCTTGCAGGACTGCAGGTCGGCCACGGCGCCGCGATGGGCAACGGCTGCACTAGCGGGCATGGGATTTGTGTATCTGGTGAGTGCTGGGATCATTCATGTAAAGGAGTTCTGATGCAGTACGATACCGACCGGCGTGTGTTGAGATCACGAGGAATGGAATTAATTCAGACCGGCATATGTGTGTGTGGGGGGGGGGGCCCGGGGGGTAGACAGGTATCGTTTCTCGCTTCGCGGCTAGGGCGCTAGGCTTGCTGTGCGCGGGCAGGACAGGTCAGCCGTGGGCTTGGGTTTCTAGCGCTGCGTTCGTGAGCGCTCTCGCCAGTCCAGAGACTGGTGGGCTGCGGAGGCCGTGTGTCGGGCCCGGGTCGGAGGCAGGCCCACAGCTGTAACATATACCGTATATGAAAGGCTAGGCCACAGACGCTCGTAAGGATGCAGAATCACAGAGAGGGGACACCCCAAGTGTGCAAGCTCACAAGAGGCATCATCATGTGATGCTGCTGTAAACCCCTACGCCGGCCTCCGGCGGCTCCGGGATTACCGGGAATGTGCAATTCAAGAGGCGCTGGCCACTTGTTAGCCCCTCAACTTCATATGCCCTCACAAAGTGTATGCGCTTTTTTGGGGGTGTAGCCGCCTGCGCTCCCCTCACAACGCCCCTCATCCAAATGTATCGCCTTCTATGCCCCATCGTGCCCTGCCTCGCGCCGGCCTCCCCCTGGACCCCCTCCCCTCGGCCGCTCGGCGCCGCTAACGGCTTTAGCGCATGTCCGTAAAACGGCTAACGGATCGGTGGTGTTGTAGGCAGCAATGGTACGACAAGTAGTGCGGCTGCTGTTGACTCCTGCACTGCGTGTTGGCTGGCTCCTGCTGTGGTGCCGTGACTTTCGGGCACCTAGGTTTGGCTCGGTGCCTGTCCAAACCGACCCCGGCTATGTCCGGGCGATGAGTTAGTTCGGCCTCAGGCTGTGGAGGGCTGAGCCCCTTTTCCCTGAAGGGGAACACTTTTTGTAAGTGCCAAGGCCCGTCTTACGCCAATGCATGTGGGGGCATTGTCGCGCCCGTGGAGGTCACCGCAAACTCCTCAGCTGCATGGTTCATGTCCACGCGGGCTTTCCTCCCCTACGCACCTTCCCCGCGCACAAATGCATTGTTGAGACCGAGCATATCACAGTCCCAGGTTACACCCGAGGGGCCACCGCTCCCTAGGTGCACGACTCCGTCCGTGCTTCAGCTTGATGTGTTTCACCATTCGCCAACCGCCAGCGCAGCCTCCCTGCTATCCGTTAGCAGTTGGTTGCAGTATCAAGGATCCAATCATTTTGGTAGTTCGTTGGGAGTTGGGCCGGTTGCCGCCACGCTGCCGGCGTACACAGTGCTCCTCTGCTGCTGCCTGGGGATTCACGGCAGGCTTGCGCTTAAATCTGGGCAACAAACGGTACCTGATACGGTAGTCTCATACCGTGCAGCCTGCCTACGCGGCGGCGCGGCGCCGCTCAGCTGCGGCCTTTGCCAGTCAGGTACGGACTGCCCTTCTTGCTGTCGCCCTCCGCGGAGCTCACACGCCCGCTGCCGCGCGCCCTGCTCGGACTGACGCCCGTCCCGCCTCCCGCGCCGCCACCTCCTCCGGCACCCGGGCCGCTCCAGCTCACCGCCCGCCCCATGTTCCTCCCAGCGCCCCCCGCCGGACTGCCCATGTCGCCTCCAGCACCACCACCGGGGCCGCCGCCGACCAGCGCCTTGCCGGAGGGCCCCTTGGGGGGCGTGCCCATGGGCCCACCCAGCCGCGCCCCGCCGCTGGGCACGGGCCCTTCATGCGCCGCCCACGCCGCCTGCCGGTGCTGCCCCAGCCGCGCCCCGCCACCCGGTCCCGCGCCTGCAGCCGCCGCCGCCGCCGCACCCAGACCGTGCAGGCCGCGGCTCTTGCGCAGAGCCGAGTCGTCCAGTGCCTGTACAAGGTCATTGATTTTGTGGAGATCGAGATGGAGTGGGGGCGTTGGGATGGCGGTGTGTTGATGATGGTGGTGCTCGAGCCGCATTCATCTTTAGACCGCGCATGTAAGCAAAGCACAGCCCCACAGCAGTAGAAATACACGCGGTTCTGCCACCCCGGCAGCCCGGCACCCTGCCCCTCCCCCCCGGCAGTCCCCCCCCCCCACCTGCAGCACATCCATCAACTCGTCCATGTCAGGCGCATGCAGCGGCGCTGCCCCGCCCCCGTGGCTGCCTCCTCCTCCTCCTGCGCCCCCGGGCGCATGCCCCCCTGAGTACGGGTTGGGCAGCGGCGGCAGCAGGCACTCGGACGGCGTCGCCAGCGACCCCTCTGCCGTGTAGCCGCCACCACCGGCGCCCGCCGCCGTGCTCGAGGCACCTGCCCCGGTGAGGAGCATCACGTCAGTGTCCGTGCTGCGGCGCACGGAGCTGCGCAGGCCGCCATTCGGCGCGCCAGAGGCGGCGGCGGCGGCGGCGGCCCCGCCGGAGCGGCGCAGCCCTAGCGACTTGGGCGTGCTGACCTGCTCCACGTCCGGCACGCCTTCCCCGAAGCCCCCGCGGCCTCCACCTCCGCCAACACCAACCGCGCCGTAAGACGGGCTCCCATGCAAGGGAGAGACGCCCGGAACCGCAGCCAGTGACGCCGCCAAGGAAGCACGCGTGCCGCCAGCGCCAGCGCCACCGGCGCCGCCGCTACGACCGCCCGCTGCCGCCGCCGGGCTCAAGTACGTACTGCCGCCGCCACCACCACCGGCGCTGCCGTGTGAGGACAGCGTGTTGGCGAGCGAGCGGCGGCTGCCGGGCGCGTAGCTGATGAAGGGCGCTGGCGGCGTGTGGGAGGGCGGCAGCAGGCCGGAGGCGCCGCCGCCGCCCGCCTGCAGGTGCCGCACGCGCTGCATGAGCTGCTTGCGCTCAGAGGCCATGGTGCGCACCAGCTGGGACACCAGGCCGCGGACAGCCTGCGTGTGTGTGTGTGTGTGTGTGTGTGTGTGTGTGTGTCTGTGTGTGTGTGTGTGTGTGTGTGTGTGTTATAGATCACAAGGGAGAGAACAGCAGACATAGCCTGTGTGTGTGAGTGTGTGTGCGTGTGTGGCAGCATGTGCAAGGGGTGGGCTGGGCGTGTGCAGACAGATTACAAGGTGGGCAAGAGGTCGGGGCGTTGCACCAGGCTTGGGAGCAGGAGATGGAGAGAGGCGCGCAGGTGCGCAGGAAGGCATTGGCGGGCATGCTCCTACAGGTTACATGCAACGCAGGCGGAATGCAGGCGCACGAGGGCACGCTCCCTTTAGCTGCGTCAGTCACCTGCTGCTGCTGGTGGGCGGCGATGGCGGCCGAGCCGGTGGTTGCGGCGCTGGCGCCACTGAGAGAGGAGCCGGGCCGGGAGGGGCTGGCGGTCTGCGCGCGATGGGAACAGCGGGCCGCGTCAAACACACAGCGCTTGCGCGCCATCCACCGGGCCATATAGCTACAGTGCTTCCATGCCAGGGCCCGCGCTTTCGGACCATCTCCCCGCACTCACTAGACGTGCAGTCCCCCGGCCTCACCTCGCGGCCGCCACTGCCGCCAGCTCCTGCTCCGCCTCCTCCCCTGCCGCCGTTGAGCCGCAGGTCCAGCAGCGCCACCAGCAGGCAGCCCTCCAGCCAAACCAGCTCCGACACCAGCGGCCGCTGCCAGCCGCCGGCCGCCGCCGCCGTCACGGCCGCCGCCGCGGCTGCGGACGCGGAGTCCGTCAGGCGCAGGGCATGGCTGGAGGATGAGGATGAGGCGGCGGCGGTCTGTTCCCCGGGCCGCGACCTCTGTGGACGGGGGTGGTCAGTGGTCGGGGACCTCGCAACGGTCAGCAAAGCAGCAGGGCTTACGACCGACTGCCCCCAAGGGTTGAGACGCATGCGATCAACAAACCTAGGAGGACAGGGTAAAAGTCACGCACGTAAGCAGGCATGACATGGCCCAGCACAAACACAGCAACCCACCAGCGGGCTGGGGTCGCGGTCGTGGGGCCCGCGCCGCGGCGGCGAGGCAGACGCGTGTTGCTCCCGCGGCGGCGTGCCGCCCGCCCCTCCACCCGCCAGCATCGCCTGTCGCGTCAAGTACGTCTCAAACGCCGCCATCACACGGTCGTGCGTCACGTCGTACAGTCGTACGCCAACAGCTGCCTCCAGCTCCGATACCGGGCCGCCAGCCGCCGCCGCCGCCCCGCTGCCTCCGCGCTCGTCTGCGCCTCCCTCCCCGTCGGCCGTCCCGGACCCGGCCGCGTCCGCTTCGGGCCTCGGCCCATGCGGCGCGCGGCTCGGGCTGGATCGAGCTCCGGCATTGGCGGCGGCGGCGGCTGCGGCCGACGGCAGCGGCAGCACTTGGAAGTAGCGGTCCCGCAGGTCAGTGACCAGCAGTGCCGCCATGTCCGCCGCCTCCTGCCGGCCAGCGGCTACGCCGTCGCCCGCCGCCGCCTGCCACCGCTCTGTCTCGCGGCGCGCCGCCACCACCGCCGCCTCCGCGCGCTGCACCGCCGCCTGCACCGCCGCTAGCTCCCGGCGGCTACCCTCCAGCGCCGCCACCTGCGCCGCCGTCTCATCCTGCGGACGAACGCCCGCCGCGCGTGTGAGCACCCAGTGGCGTGCCATCAGCATGTTGTGATCTACAAACCTGCCTGCCTCACACCTGTGGCCCAACACCGTAACCGACTAGCACCTGTACCGCCCATTCATGTGCCTCTACCCTCCCACCATGACACCGCGGGCCCTCTTCTAAAGCATTGCAAGCTCATGATGCACGCCAGCCCCCATCCGCTCCCGCCCACCTTGGCAGCCTGCAGCTGCTCCCTCAGCCCCGCCACCGCCTCACGCAGCTTGTTGCACTCGGACAGATAAGAGGTTGCCTCGGCACGTGCGCCAGTCAGCTCTCCGGCCAGCTCCTTCTTCTCCGCCTCAAGCATCTGCAAGTCAATCGTTTAAACCGCTTCAGCCCCGGGTTGATAACTGGCGCCCGCGTCCTACACCGGCGCCAGTTATGATTTCAGCCAATCCCCTCGCCCCGCACACGCGACACCACGCATGCACGCACATACCTGCAGCTCCCGCGCTCGCAGCTCCGCGTTTGCCGCCGCGCGCCGGTACGCCGCTCCGTTGGCTGCCGCCTCGGACGCCGCCCGCTCCGTGGCCGCGCGGGCCTCGTCCAGCTGCTTGCGCAGCGCCTCCGCCTCCGCCACCAGCGCCGCCACGCCGCCCGGGCCCAGCCGCCGCAGCGTCTCATCCAGCCCCAGCAGCTGGGCGGTGCGGTCCTGCGCGTCCGTGTTGCGTGGCGCAAACGTTTCTGGCGATGCCACGAGCCGATGCGCCGATGTGACTGTGTTGCAGTCGCTTGAAGCGGCTTTCACGCTGAGTGCGGGGCTAGTCTGTGATGCCCGCCCATCTGTACCACGTGCCCACGCACTTGGCACAGCATGTGCAGCATGTGCACACACCCCCAAACGCCGCATCTGTGCCGTGTCTCAAGACCAGCCCAAGCGCCACCGCGCCCCACCCCGCCCCATCCCGCGCCTCCCTGAAGCGCACACACGCGCCCGGCTTTCGCGCGCCTCACCTGGTGCGCCTTGGCGGCGGTCTGGCAGGCGGCGTGGAAGCCGCCAATGGCCGCGTACGCCGCCTCCCTCATCGCCCGCATCTCCGCGCGCAGCCCCGCCCGCATCGCCTCCAGCTCGGCCTGGGGGCAGTGTGAGAGCAGCATACGTAATATGGGTGTGTCAGGTGAGAGTGTGTCAAGCCCTGGTCTGAGAACGTGGCTTCGAATACATAGCTCGCCACAGGCAGCAGTCCCACATGAGGCGACCCTCCCCCGGCCAGCCCTCCGCCAGCCCCGCCCACGCCCCACCTTGAGCCCCGCCACCTCCTCGCCCGCTTCCGCCAGCTCCGCGGTCATGTGGGTGGCCAGGCGGCCCGCATCCGCCGCCAGCGCCTCCACCTGGGGGCACGGGCGCGGGGAGGCAGGGGGTTGGTGGTGAGGAGGGGTCCCAGTCATTATCACCAGGGCAGGAGGTGGGCAGGTAGGTATGGCTAGTGCGCACTGAGGCAGCCTCGGGGCGAGGGCAGCACAACTTGGGGGGCCACACATCGGGAGCGACGCACAAGGCATGGCGCATCGGACAGCTGTTGTGGCATTGCGGTGGGGCGAGAGACATGCGCAGACACATGTGTGCTGCCCAAGACAAACGCACCCACCTCGCCGTCCAGGGCCTGACGCAGCCCCTCCAGCTGGCCCTCCGCCGCCGCCACGCCCGCCTGTGCCGACTCCCGCGCCTCCGCCACCGCCGCCTCCGCCTCGGCGCGCGCCGCCGCCTGCGCCGCCTCGGCCGCTGTCTTCGCCTCCCGGCGAGCAGTCTCAGCCGCCGCCCGCGCTGCGGTCGCCTCCAGCTGCGCCGCCTGCACCTGCGCCTCCGCATCCGCCCGCACCTGTGCAACCAGGAGGCACAGCAACCGTTTGCCCGGTGGGTGCGACGCAACGCGCAATTAATTGCCAACACACACGATATAACACACCCGCTTCTCCACGCTCGCGCCGCCAACCCATCAGCTCCTGAATGCCCCACCCGTGCCTCTGCAGTCGCACCCACCCACGCCACGCCACCCCGGTAACCCCGCCTAACGATTCGCTTTCTGTACCCCCGCCCCCCTGCTGCCTACCTCCTGCACTTCGCTACATATCCTTGCATTCCCTCCTGTTTCTCTGGCCATTCGGGCACTTCCCGGAGTTAAAAAGCACCGTCCACATGGATAGCTGGCCCCCCCTCTCCCTCCTCCCCTCTGTGGTTCTAGGTTTCAACGGTCGAACCGGGAACTGGAGTAAACTGCCGCCTTCCCTTCGCTGTCATCCTCGCTCTTTTGTATGGGTATGGTTAAATGGGCTTGTATTTATAACCCCCACCCACCCGCCGCCAGCCCCACCTTGTCCAGGTCGGCGGTGACCTTGGCCAGCGCCTTGGCCTTGAGCTCGGCGCTGTTCTGCGCGGTGGCCAGCAGCTGCTTGGACAGCTGCGCGAAGGGAGGCAGGCATTGCGGCGGTGTGGGGGCGGGCGTGTGGCGTTGTTGCGGTGGGCGTGTGGCGTTGTCGCGGTGGGCGTGTGGCGGTGTGGGGGTGGGCGTGTGGCGGTGTTGTGGTGGGCGTGTGGTTGTGTGGGGGTTGCGAGAACGGATCCCATTCAAGGAGCCTGCTCTGCACACTGCTGGCGCAGCCGCGCGTACTGTACGCATGCAAAGATACGTCGCCGGGCAGGGGAGCAGAACATGAGGAACACGGAGGCTGGGCGGGCGTGCATGGGCAGTTGGGTAGTTGCGAGGATTGTTGGAAGAGTTGGCTGCGTACGACACACGAACCCAGCGCCCGTTCCCGCCACCGCCATCGCCGCCACCGGCCTGTCATCCCACATGGCTCCATCAAATGCCTGCCGCCCTGTTCCTCCCCATCCCTCCCTTCCTATCCCTCCCTATCCCTCCTCATCCCTCCCGGTCCCTTCCGATCCCTCCCGGTCCTTCCCGGTCCCTCCGTGCGGTCCCTCCCGGTCCCTCCCGATCTCTCCCGGTCCCTCCCGGCCCCTCCCGGTTCCTCCCGATCCCTCCCGGTCCCTCCCACGCACGTTTAGTGCCTCCTTGAGCTCCCTCAGCTCGCGCGCCTGCTGGCCGCTCTTGCCGCTGAGGGACTTCTTGTCCTTCTCCACGTCCGCCAGCTGCCCGCGGAACTTGTCCAGCTGCGGAGGGGCCGGGGCGGGGAGGCAGGGAGAGCGAGCGGGAGGGTGGAGCAGGACTCGGGACACGCACGGTGGTGGCACGGCAGACAGCAGGTGTAAGTGGTCACCACAGCAACAACACAGGCACGACTTGGCACCGCTGCCGCAAGCAGCACAGGAGAAATGATTCACACGGAGGGGACAAGATTGCCCGCGAAGCGAAGACAGCTTTGCTCCACGGCCAGCGGGCGTCATTCCTCTCAAATGTCCCAATGATTGTTTTACCGCCGCTGGCCCGAGCACCGGCGCCGCCGCCGCACCTTGGCCTGCAGCCGCCGCTTGTCGTCCTCCATCGCGCGCTTCGCCTCCTCCAGCGCCCGCTCGCCCTTCTCCTCTGCGGCCCGCACCGCCTTGGCCTGACGCTCGGCCTGCGTGCAACACGAGCACGCGAGCATGTGTGCATGTGTGCGGGTGTGCACATGGTCCAGCGAGCCCAGGTGGGCAGGCGCGTTTGGTAAGACGGGCTGGAGCTCATGACTCCTCTCCTCTGCCTCGGCGTGCCACCATCAGCGCTGTCCCTGGCCTGCTCGCAAAACAGGTTGCCGCGCCCGCACCTGCCCGGCCCGCAGGCGCTCCTCCGCCTCCGCCACCGCCGCCGCCACGGCGTCCGCCTGCCGCTGCCGCACCACCGCCGCCACGCCCTCCACGTCCAGCCGCATGTGCTCCAGCTTGGCGGACCCGGGCGGCTCGCCCAGCACCGCCGCCAGCACCTCCTGCAGAGGGTGCACGCGGTGCAGTGGTTCCAGCCAGGTCGTGAAAGGGAAAATCGGGCAAGAATGCGGCGCACCGCAGGGGCCGCAGGTAGGAGAGAGAGAGAGGTGGACATGGCGCGGAAGCGGACGGACGTACGGCTCATGCGGGGCCAGGCACGTGCCCCGCCCGGTGGTGCTTGTGCCCCGCCCCATGCAAGCCTGTGCAGCGCTTCCAGCACCCGCACGCCACCCTTCCCCCCTTCCCCCTCCCCCCTGACCTTGAGCACCATGCGCCGGTGCGCGTCCAGGTCCAGCCCCGCGCCCGCCACGTTGCTGGTGTGGTGCGACGCCCACGGCACCGCAGGCTGGCCCGTCGTGGCGGCAACCGCCGCAGCCGCGGCGGCGCGCGACGCCGCAGCCGCGATATTACCAAAGCCAGCGTTGCTGAACTTGAGCGAGGGGAAGGCGCTACCGCCGCCACCACCGGCCAGTGTGATGGGTACGGGCGCCACGCCGCCTACAGTGCCGCCGGCGCCGCGTCCCGGGCTGACGCTAGCAGCCGCCCTCGCTGCTGCCGCTGCCGCTGCCCCAGCCGCGTCCGCAGTTGCGGCCGGTGCGGCCGGCACCGGCTGTGGCTGCGGTGCCGCGGCAGCCGGGGCAGGCGCCAGTGATGGCTCTGCTACCGGCGCCGGCGCCGGCGGAGTCGCGGCGCCAGCGACTCCCGGGCTCTTGGACCGCGCCGCCGCCTGTCCCGACCCCGCCGCCGACCCTGCACCCCACGCCGGGTGCAGCGGCTGCGTTGGCGACGTGAAGACCTCGGTGCCGTACGCCTGCCCCACTGCCACGATGCCGGGGCCGCCGCCGCCGCCACCGCCACCGCCGCTGCCAGGTGCCGCCACCACCACACTGCCACGCATTGGGCTGGGACTCCGCGAGCTGCCGCCCCCGTGGCCCTGCTGCCCCTGGCCCTGCTGTCCGGACGCGGCTGTGATGGTGATGCTGCTGTAGGGAGACCCGGTAATGGCAGCTGGCAGCGTGGAGGCCAGGCCGCCAGCGCTGCCGCCGCCGCCGCCACTGCTGACCTCAGCTGCGTCGGCCGTGAACGGCCGGTCGCCAGCGCCGCTGCCGACGCCACTGCCGGCAGTGCCGCCACCCGCAGCCAGTCCCAGCCCCCAGGCATCATCTGCAGCGCCGTTGGGCGCAAACACAGACGTGCTAGCGGCCAAACCTGCGTCGTAATGTCACAGGATTTTTCAATACGTACCTTAGCTGTCGTTTCTGGGGGTCGTTACGACAGATGACGCTTCAAGCCGGCACCGCTGTCCAGCTGGAGATGCCGAACGCCCGCCCGACCAACCCCACCAACAGGCCGCGCTCGCTCGCGCGCGCCCCCGTCCCCACCTGTCGCCCGCGGCGTGCCCCAGCTGAGTTTACGGATCATGGGCCGCGCGCCACCGCCCCCTGCCGCCGCCGCGTCGGCTGCACTTGGCGCCTGGCCCCATGCCGCAGCAGGCTGGGCTCCGGGGGCAAAGCCGCGGAAGTCTGTGGGTTTGGCGGCATGCGCGAATGCGCCTGATTTCAAGACCGAGAGCCGTAAGTTGCTTGTGTGCATCGCTTCGTCTCTTTCAAAAAGTGGCGCGCATCTTCGTGTCTGCCTCATGTAAACTGGACGCTCGGGTCTAGGCGTGGGGTCTGGGTGACCCTCTGCTTGTTAGGAGCGCTTGCCGCCCACCGCACCTGTGGCTCCTGCTCCCGCCGCCTGTTGCAGGGAGTCATACTCCGCGGCCTGCTGCAGCAGAGCCACGCGTTCCGCACGTGCAGCGGTCAGCTCCGCACGGAGAGCCTGCGTAGGGGTAGGGACCGGCCGTGCTACCCTGCGTGAGGTTGGGTCTGCGCCCAGCCGCAGGGGCCGCGGGTGGCACCTAGTCCATACTTCGCCCATGTGTTGCGCCAATATTACCTCCAGGTCCAGTCCACCAAAGGCCATGCGTCCTCCGCTTAGAAAAGGGGGCCCTGCGCGCGCATGCCGACGCTGGCAGCAACTGTCGATACGCTAGGCGCGCCTGGTTTAAGCACAGCCCATTACAGGTCGCCAATTGCGAGCTAAGTATCGCAGAAATTGTTCGTGTTTTACAGTGCTACCTGGCTTGACAAGAGAAAAACAATATACAGGGCCCGGGCCTTGTTTCGGCGTCTTTCGCTGCAAGGGTGTGTGAGATATGTAGGTATTATCGTCTTTCTTTCAGGCGCTTCATTATTGGGGCGCCAAAGAAGTTTGTGAGATGGAATGCACCATCGCAGAAGACTGACGTTGACGGTCAATGTAACCCGGCTGGCGCAAGACAACGCACCGCTTCACTAAGGGCGATCTTGAATTTCACGTCAAGAAACTCTGCTGTCGTTTTCGGTCCACTTGGGACGGTCTCTACTCATCTACTGTTCTTTTCTCGAAACCTTTCGCTTGCCTAGGTCTACCGTTGCAGCCTCATATATCGATACCAAAGTGCTAATAGAGTTATCAGGCTCAGAAGGAGCGGAGTTGTAGCCGGAGTTCGGCATCAAATGACCCGTCGCCGCTGAGCTAGAGCGATCGAAGGGCGGATGGGTTGCCTGGCCAGTAAGGTGCGTGCACAGATTAGCTTACTTTCGTCAGGGCAGCGCATGAACTGCGGCGTTGTTGTCATTGCTGTTGGGCCCGCAGGAGAACGCCGGGCCTGATTCCCAGGGGCAACTCCAGGCGGTTCAAGCTGTAAATAAGGCAGCAGAGGAGCGGCCAGGCCCCAATGGGGCTGGCAAGGCGGCGAACGCTGTAGATGCCAGTGCGGTCGAACTGGAAGACGCTCAGGAGGCACGCGACTCGGTTGGCAACTTGCCATCTTCATTGCATGGGTCAGCTGCCGACCTAGCATCGGGCCCAGGCGCAGGACAGCGGGGCGCGCGAGTGCAATTCGGAGGCGTCGACGTGCAAACTTACGAGGCCCCACCTACGCCAGCGGAGGAACACTCACACTTCTTGTTACAGAAGTCTTTGCCACAAGTACCAGCCAGTAATATTGAACTCGAGACCCGGGTGAGCACGGTTCGGCGCGGGGGTCGGCATGCGGCATCATTCGCGCCAGAGCTGGCGCCTGCTCCGTGCGCAGAGCATGGGTTACTCGAGCGTCTTTGCATGGTTTGGATCACCCATATAAGCCACCTAAACTGCCGATGGACTGCCGATAGGGAAGTTCTCGGCTCGTACTGGCGGTGTACTGACGAAACCGTGTGTCGGCGGCGCTTGGCCCGACGCCCTAGCGCGCGCGGACAGGTCGAACTGACCGGCTTCGTGCATGCGTGACCTCGTGCAGGCCGCCGGATTGAAACATATTGGCTTTGGGCCGCTTAAAAAGGAGAACCAGGACGAGTACTTTTGCCAGGTCGGGGGCTTCGGCGGGGAAAAGGACGGCTGCTGCTACTGCATCTTTGACGGTGAGCCACTGCCGCCCGCCTCGGCAGCCGGCGGCGAGCAATGACTACCGTGCAGTGGGCCAAGCTACCGTGTGGGATAGGGGGCGACAGGTTGGCAGCCGGATGGGGGGGGCGGTCTTGCAGGCGACGGTGTGGCACCAGGTGCAGGGTGTCACCGCAACACGCTACCCGCCTCTCGGTCGGCAGCCGGCACCCTGTACACCGTATCGCCCGTCTTTGGCACTTGTCTGAGATTTGCCGACGCTCACATTGCGCCCAGGCCACGGCAATTACGGGCGCGACGCGGCTCACTTCTGCCGCCAAGAGCTGCCGGTGCTGTTTGATGCGGAGCTGCGAAAGTACTACGCCAAAGCGGCGGTGAGGAGGAGGAGAGGATGAACGAAAAAGGAGGCGGAGGCGGCAGAAGAGGAGCTGACGGGGCCAACACTCCTGCTGTGGGCTGTGGGCTTTGACGTGTACTTGCAGCCCGTGATGAGCAGCACCGCGGACCGATGGCGTGGACGGGGGGGGTGTTACTTAATTCCAGAAACAAAAAGCCAATCGACCGGGGGCTGCTTACCGCTTTCTGCCACCCGCGCACTCACGCAACAACATTCGCGCCCCCACACAGGCGGAGGGCGTGAAGGACCCCAACGCCAAGGAGCTGATTGAGCCAATCCTCAGCGACGCCTTTGTGGAGACGGAGCGCCGCCTGCACACGGTGGGTGCCTGGGTGGGGAGGCATGGAGCGGTGGGGTGGGGCGGGGTGGGCGGGGTGGGAAAGTTGGTTCCAGAACCCGCGGGGCGGGTGGGTTTGAGAGGCAGCGAGGGCTTGACAGGGGCCCCGAGGTAGAAGTAGGCGGCCAGCGGGCGGTAAGAGCTTGGTAGCGGGGAGGGGCTGGACTAAACTTGCCTGCGCGTTGTACGCATACCCTTGAAAGGGGTCTTGGAATCTGCTTGCCGTGCCGCGCTCCTGCCACACGTGCCCTCGGCGCGCCTGCCCCTGTTCCACGTGCCAGCCTCATCCTTGGCAACAACCCCCACCGCCCTCGGGGGGTCCCCGCAGGCGGGCGTGAACGTGTCCAGCAGCGGCACCACCGCCAGCGTGGTGTTCCAGAACCGCAGCAGCGTGTGGGTGGGCGCGGCGGGCGACTCGCGCGTGCTGTGCCTGGCGCAGATAGACAACGCGTGGAAGGTGCAGCCGCTCACGCTGGACCACCGGCCCTCGCGCAAGACCGAAAAGTACAGGTGCGGGCTACGGGCAGGGTGGATCGCATCCCCAGGGCGTGTGCTCGGGTCTTCGGGGCGCCCTGACGCAGGAAACCCAAGCCTTCCTTACTCACCTCCTCCCCTGCCTGTCGGGAACACGCCCGTACCATGCAGGGTGGAGGCGGCGGGCGGGCGCGTGGAGCCCAAGCGGCTGCCCAGCGGCAAGACCGTGGGCGAGCCGCGGCTGTGGCTGGCCAACCTGCCCAGCCCGGGCCTGCTGCTGAGCCGCTCCATCGGCGACGACATGGCCACCTCGGTGGGCTGCACCGCGCGGCCGGAGATCACCTTCATGGCGCTGAGGCCCTACCTAGGTGGGTGGGTGGATGGGTGGTAGTTCATTCCAGAAACCAAAAGCGAAACGACCAAGAGAACCCGAGCCAGCCTAGGTGGGTGGGTGGATGCGTAGGGTGCGTAGGGTCGGGTGGGTGGGTGGGTGGGTGGGTGGGTGGGTGGGGAGCAGCCCGGGGGAAAGGGAGGAGTTGATGGAGCGGGAAGGAGTGGAGGAGGGCGGGCCTTGGGACGGGACAGGACGGAGGGGGCTGGGCGTACAGGGAAGGAGCAGGACAGGCGCACGCGGCGGCACAGAGCAAGGGTGGGGTGGGGGGCGGCCGGGCGGGAAATGAGGTTGGAGGGGAGGAGCGGGCCAGCGGCGAGAGGGGCAGGCATGCAGAGGAGTGGGGACGGCCGGGCGGGGCCGGGCTGGTGCGCGGCTAGCGGGGTGGCGTTGACAGGCTTGGCGCGACAGGGAGAAGTACAGGCTGCGTGTCGCCGCCGGACGCGTGCTCCCCCCGCCCGTGGGTTTGCCCGCTGCTGCTCCCCGCCTCACCCCTCCACCCCCCCCCCAACGTCTGTTCTACGTCTACCTCGTCATTAATTTAAATGCATGGAACCCCCCGCACATCTGATCCGTCATCTGAATCGTGCCTTGGACACCCACTGCCTGCCACATGCACGCGTCTCTCGCCAACACCCGCGTTGGCTCCGCCTCCACAGACCAGTACCTGGTGATCGCCAGCGACGGCGTGTGGGACGTGCTGTCCAACGACACCGTGTCGCAGCTGGTGACGGACGCCGGCGAGCCGGAGGCGGGCTGCCAGGCGGTGCTGGAGGCGGCGCTGCTGGAGTGGGAGGAGCGGCTGGCGGCGGACAACATATCCATCATCGTGAGTAGGGGGGGGTGACAGCCTGGGGGCGGGAGGGGAGGGGAGGGGAGGAGGCGGGAGGGAAGAGAAGGGAAGGGGAGGGGTGGAGGCGCAGCCGCAGGCGCAAGCGGAGGCGCAGGCGGAGGCGGGAGGCTGGGAGGAACGGGACGTGACAATGAGCTTGAGAAGTGGGTCCGACGTCTGGAAGTGCTGGAGGAGGGCTGGTTGAATGTTGATTGCAGCATCACTTAGCTTGCGCCTCGACGCGCCCGTGCGAGTCAAAGACAACACACGTGCGTCACGGTTCTTCGCCCCTTTTGCCTCGTCGCTCGCAGGTGGTGCAGCTGCAGTGGGGCGACATCATGGCCAGCACCGGCAGCGCCGCCATGGCCGCGGTGGTGCGCAGCGGCACGGCCGGCAGCGGCACCGGCGGCCTCCAGGCCAGGTCGCAGCAGCAGCAGCAGGGGCAGCAGCAGCACCCGCAGTCGCCGCAGCTCGCGCGCGCGGCAGGTGGGGATGGGCAGGGTGACGACGGCGGGCAGGGTGAGGACGAGCCCACTTCGCCACCGGGGCTGCCTGGGACAGCCAACGCAGGCGGCGAGGCTGGACAGGCGCCGGGCGCGGCCCCGGATGCGCCGGCCGCGGCGAACGGGACAGCAGGGCAATAGGCTTTTTCGCGCCGCGTGGCTGCCCGTCTGCGGCAGCAACGCCTCCTGCTCTGATGGCTCCAGGGACCTTTTCCCAGGGCCGCCCGGGGCTCATGTGGAGGACGCAGCGGCGGCGGCGGCAGGTACCGGAGGCGGCCCCGCAGCGGGCTCGGGACGGCACGGAGCGGGAGTCCTCAGTTTTCCAGGGCGGCTTGAACGGCTGATGCATATGGTCATTTGGGTGTGTGGCCAGCAATGTGATGTGAATAAACCGTAGGGATGCTTATTTATCGGACGCGTGGCGATGCAAGGATTTGATGGAGCTCGCATTCGCGGCACTTGGTGCTTGTTCGCGGCACGACGCGGTCGTGTGACGTTGGCTTGTCGTGGGCGGGCTCGGGCCTGAGCGCCACGGCAGCTTTGCTTGGCTGCTGCCGCACGCCCTTCTGGCAGCGCAAGCGCAATGCCTTGCGTTTGGGCGGAAGCGCGTGGCAGCAGAGGTAATGCTGCTCCTTGTGGGCCTAGGCTGCAAGGGGTGTGTGCGTTGGCACGCACGGCAACACCGTGGAAGGGCATGCGCTAGAAACGGAACGGAGGCTGATTCGTTCTGCTTGTTGCGGCCAGTGCAGCCATCGGGCCCGTTTGCCGCTGAGACCAATGCACACCAGCGTGCGCGTGACGTTTGTGCGATTGTGGCAGGGCCACAGATGGTTGGAGCTGTGGTGAGCGAGCGGTGCCATGATCGGGACCGCGTGCCGTACGCGCCATGTGACGTCTGTTGCAATTGGAAGTTCCTTGAAACCCAAAAGTGCGGATGGCAGCTCGGGCGCCGACGGCCCGGAGTTGCTGATATGAACCACCATTTATCAGGCTGTAGAGTTAGGTGGGGGGTGGGGGGGACGCGGCGGCGGCAGTAACGTGTATGCGGGGGGTGGGACGGGTTTGGGTTGGGGGAAGGGGTGGATTAGGGCGAGCACGGCATTCCTGGAAGACGCCAGGCAGGTATTGGTTGTTGGTGCATTTTGCGGTATGCGTCTGCCCAGGTTTGGAATGGGCTGAGTGCAAGGGGCAAAGGCAGGCTGTGATCTGCCTTCTGTCCTGAATGTAGCGAGGGCATGCAATTTGGGAACTGCTTACCTCAAGCATGCACGAAAAAGGAATGCAGGTGTTGGTATCTCTGCTGAACGAACGAGGGGTAGCCATGCGTATACTCTTGAGTTTTTTGATGTGTTTACATGTGAATGGAGGCAGCGCTCGGGCTGCTGCATGCGTGCCTGATGGGGGTTTGCACTCCTGCATGCTGTGTTGGTCTGCGGCACCGACGCCCAGCCCAACCGTACATTTACGCCTCGACGACACACGACATGCCTACCCTTCGGACGATTGCCCCGGACATGCGGCATGTTAACGACGGGGGCGAGAGCCACGGGTGGCCTACAGTGGGGGCATGCCGCACCCGTGGAGGGCAGTTGTAACACGTGTGGTACCTGCTTCTTCCGAGCCACTGGGGAGGCCTCTTCTCTTGCCTCTTCTGCCCTGTCGCGCCCCGGCGCCCTGTCCTTGCCCTTGCTTGTCACACTGTCGCCCGGCCACAGCTTGCTGCACGCTGACTTTGCACTACGCTTGTCTCCGACTTCGGCGTTCAACCGTGGACGCTGGACACCTGCCCGCAGGTGCGCTGCGCCGTCGGCTGCCAAGCTGCGTGGCGTCGCATTGTCTGTGTGGTCGTGCATTCGCCTGGCCGGGCGCCCGGATGCGCGCCAGCAAAAAACGTTCTAGCAACCTCCAGCCAGCTACTGAAATCGGTACAATTGCAGCGCGTTTCTCGTGCCTATGCGCCCGATCACCTGCTTACTTGTGTTTGTGGGAATGTGGGGGGCTTCGGACACTACTGGGACCTCGCACTCTTGCCCTATGCCTGTTCCATCAGCGAGCCACTGGGGAGGAAAGGGGGCCCTGCTCTCAACTCTTAACACCGAAGTCTTACCGCCCCCTGACACACATCCGTAGCTGCGCCCTCACAGGATACTTTTGGACCCGGCTCGCAACCAGTTCTGATGCTTGATGGTCGCGGGAATGACCTGAGAAGTAGATGAGACCCTTTGAGGGGCCACTTGCAATGTCCGCCCTGCTCCCTGCGCCACACCAGCGACCACCACCTCCTCCTCGCCACCACATGCCACGCCCGCTTGACGGCCTGCCGCCGCCACGCTGCCGCGCTGCCCGTGCACGCCACCCCAAGCCTGCGCTGCGCCTGGCCCACCAAGGTGACCTCCCGCCAATAACACCACGGCGCCCGCGCTTGCTCATGCGTTGCTGGGGAAGACGTGGTAGAAGTGGTACAGCTCCTCCTCCTGCTCGTACGCCCCAACCTCCGTGCCGCACACGCCGCAGCGCACTCGCCGATACGCCGCAGATGCCTTGGCGCGCTTGGGCCGCCGCCCGCCGCGGCCCGGCCCGCCGTCTGCGCCGCCGCGGGCCGCCGCCGCCGAGGGGTCAAAGCCGCCGCCGCCGCCTTCTTCATCATCTTCATCCACCTGCACACACGCCACACGCCAAGCCCGTGCCATGAATTCAAAGCACACCCCCACGCCACATCGCATGCTCATGCGCTCTTGCGGATTTCGAGCCCTTGCTTGAGGACGGGTGCGCGCACAGCGCTATGTCGCTGTAGCAGGAGGAAAGCCTAGTACGAGGAAAGCCATGGCCCCCCATGCCTGTGCCCCTGACGCTCGGGCACCCAGCCCACACGCCAGAAACACACGCGCACACACACACGCACACACAGCCACCCACCTCCTCCTCTGTCTGCTATTCTTTCGCTTGTGAAACCTAACACACAGCCCCCCAGCGCACTGCACACCCAGCACCCGCTGCTGCTGACGGCCCCCCGCCGCCGCACCTGGCAGTTCATCACGAACATTGCCCGGTACTGGTTGTGGTACTTGTCGTGCTTCTGGCAGTCCATGCACAGCATGGTGAAGCAGCCGGGGCAGGACAGCACCGCGTCTGACACGCGCCCGCCGCGCTGCCGATCCGCCCACGCCGCGTCCGCGTCGTCTGTGCCGCGGCGTGGGGGTGTTTGGGTGCGAGGCAGGGTGACTGAAACGGAGTGTGACACACCAATCCATGGTGAAGGCGCGAGGCGGCACGCAACGCGGTTGGAAGGTGGCTAGCCCCGTAACACGCAATCCGGCAGCTGTACGGCGGTACCGTAT
Organism: Chlamydomonas schloesseri; assembly: GCA_016834595.1. Taxonomy (NCBI): domain Eukaryota; kingdom Viridiplantae; phylum Chlorophyta; class Chlorophyceae; order Chlamydomonadales; family Chlamydomonadaceae; genus Chlamydomonas; species Chlamydomonas schloesseri. The sequence goes on from JAEHOD010000017.1 coordinate 795,457, forward strand.
TGTGTTGTTTAAGGAGCCGGAGGCCTCAGTCGCCGCTGTCGGCGTGCCTAGCTTCCTCCTGCGCCTCACCAGCGTCATCGTCGTACAGGGGGTCGGGCTCCTGCGGCGGGCCCCCGCTCACGACCGAGTCATTGTCGTCATCGTCGGCGCCGTGCCCGTCACCTCCGTCCTCATCATCGGAGTCGCCGCCGCCCAAGTCCATGTCTTCATCCTGGGCCCTGTGGCCTGCTCGCCCCGCCCCGCCTGCTGCTGCTGCTACTGCTGCTGCTGCTCCTGCTGCTGGCCCTCTCCCCCGGAATCTCCCCAGACCTCCTCGGCCCTGCTTCCCCGCGCTGCCAGCTGCAGCTGCGCCTGTTGGGGCCGCTTGCCCGGCTCCGCTGGGCCCGGCGCCGGCGCCGGACTGGGCGCGTCCGGCGGCAGGTCCTGCTGGCCCGTCCGCGGCGCCAGCCGCTATGGCCGCCGGCGGAGGCACAGTCTCTTCAGAGCTCATCAATATCTTCTTCTGCCTCTCCAAATCCGAGTGACTATGCTTCCGCAGCGTTGTACAGCGTGTACAGGTAAATGACGAAGCGACCAAGAGGTTCCCGCAGCTTTGACAGCTTTGGACCTGATAATTATTGAATTGAAGAGATGTTTATCAATATTGTGAGTCCTAGGTGTGTATTAACACGGGATCGGAGTCAAGCGGAAGTGCATGTTGCTTGCGGGAGCTTTGTAATGGCATGTACCAATTTGCAACAGTTGTATAGTACCATCATTGTACATACTATCGTGTCATTCTGTCGCGAGAAGCCCAGGTTGCCCCAAGCCAAGTCCAAATGGGTTCGTTAGCTTGGATTTTGCCCAGCTTCATAGCTCTACAATGTTTCGTGATGATTCAGGTCAACCAAAAGGTGCCAGATGATTACATGGTGAGACGGAGGCCGCAAGACTTATGTACATTTCCGGGCGGAAGTGTGTTCGCGCGTTCCAAGCATTCTAATGCCTTTATCTTGTTACATAACGAGAGTCTGGATCTGTCTTGGTCTCATAGCGGCGCTCCCTGCCCTCAACCGTGGGCACGCAGGACGAGGTCTTCCACGGCCCCCAGTCCCGGCACTACTGCCGCGGAGCCTTTGACGTGTGGCACCCAAAGATCACAACCTTCCCAGGCATCTACTACTTGGGTACTGCCTACGGCTGGGGCCGCTGGGCGGTGCAGGCGCTGGTGCTGAAGCAGCCACTTGACATGGTGGGTAGTAGCAGGCCGGCGGGGCGGGGGCGGAGAGGTGATGCAGGTCCAGACTGCGGCGGGAGCCGCACTGCACACACGCTGGACACATGATAAATACAGCAATCGCCCTCTGGCCAGAAGTTTCAGTCCAGGCCCCCACTGGCCAGAAGTTTCAGCCCAGGCCTCCATGCCAAGCGGCCTTAGAAGGCTTGGTGCACCACTGCGGGGCGCGGGTATCCACAGCTGCGTGCAACCCGTTCACCCCTGTCCCAACCTACGGTACCTGCCTCGCCCCTCCGCCTCCGCTTCCGCCATCCTCCGTTCCCCGCATGCCTCCTCCTACTCCTTCCCCCCATCATCACAGGACGCGGCCTGCGCCACGCCCTACCTGCGCACCCTGAACGTGGTCCTCTCGGTGGCGTGCCTGCTGACGCTGCGGGCCATTCTGCTGCAGCTGCAACAGCAGCAGCAACAACAGGAACAGTTGCAACAGCAACAGCAAAAACAGCAAAGACAAGAGCAGCAGCATCAGGGCAAATCCCCAAAGCAGGAAGCCCGGCCTGCTGCCGTGCCTCTGTCTCCCTCGCTGCACGCGCTGCTGCTGGCGCTGTACCCGCTGCACTGGTTCTTCTCCTTCCTGCTGTACACGGACGTGGCCTCGCTGCTGGCGCTGCTGCTGGCGCACCTGGCGGTGAGGGGCCGGGCGGGCGGGCGAGCAGCGGGGTAGCCATCCATGGGATGGTATGGGGGTGGTGGCGGTGAAAGGGGTTCTCTGTGGAGGATGGTGGATCGATGGGGCGGGGGGGACGCAGAGCTGGGCGGGTCACGGTACTCTGGTAGGTCCTGTTGCGAAGAGGGACGTACGGGAGCATCGGTACGGGAGACAATGTACGTGTCACAGCGGCCACCCGCGTGCTAACACGCGCCGTACAACACGTCGCGTCCTGTCAAAGCCACAACATGCGCCCTGCCGACCTACCTGCCGACTTACCTGCCTGCCTGCCTGCCGTGTGCTTCCAGGCGCTGCGCCGGCGCTACCTCCTGGCGGCGGTGGCGGCCGGCGCGGCGGTGCTGTGCCGCCAGACAAACGCCGTGTGGGCGGCCTTTGTGCTGGGCGAGGCGGCGCTCCGAGAGCTGGGCCTGGCTACAGCAGTAGCACAGCCTGACGGCAGCAGCAGCAGCAGCAGTAGTAGCAGCAGTGGAGCGGGAGCCGGCAGCAGCACGGCTGTAGCAGAGAAGGCGGCGGCGCGGTCCGCCGCGGAAGCGGCAGAGGCGGAGGCGGGTCTGGTTGGGGAACTGCGGGTGGCGGCGGCGCGTGCGTGGCGGCGCCGGGGGCGGCTGGCAGTAGCGCTGTGGCCGCTGCTACTGCCGCCGGCGGGCTTCGTGGTTTTCTTACTTAAGAACGGCGGCTCGGTGGTGCTAGGGGACAAGGAGGCGCACAAGCCCGTGAAGCACGGGGCACAGCTGCTCTATTTCGCGGCGTGGTCCGCGCTGATGCTGTGGCCGCAGCTGCTGCCGGCGGCGGGCGCAGTGGCGGCGGCGGCGCGGCGGCGGCCGCTGCTGGCGGCTGCGACGGCGGCGGTGGGCCTGGCGGCGGCGGCGGGCGTGGCGCACGTGTCCACCCTGGTCCACCCCTACATGCTGGCGGACAACAGGTGTGTGTGTAGGGTGTATGTGTGGGGTGTGTGGAGGGGGGCGTTTGCTTCGGGGCTTGAGGATGGGCTACTGCAATCTCAACCTGCTGAGTCCCTGTTGAGTGCGCAAGTTGGGTCTTGTGATGAGTTACATGCCTCCACTCACCGGGTATGTGTGCTGTTAACGATGCGGGCACCGTCATGCCTCCACGTCGCCTTATATGGCCCTCCTTTTCCGTCCAGGCACTACGTGTTCTACCTGTGGCGGCGGCTGATCAACCGCCACCGCCTGGCGCGCTACGCGCTGTCGCCCGCCTACGCCGCCGCCTGGGCGCTGCTGCTGGCGGCGGCGCGGCGGCGCGTGTCACGGCTGTGGCTGGCGGGCTTTGCGGTGTGCCTGCTGGCGCAGCTGCTGCCCGCCTGGCTGCTGGAGCTGAGGTGCGCATGGAAACAAGGGGGCGGGTGGCAGTGGGCACCCGCTGCCGTCGGGACGTCCCTGCACTGACTAAACGTCTGGCAGCACCTAAACGCCCCATCATTCCCTCCATCCATGCCTCCGCGCCCCTCCCTCCCTCCCTCCCTCCCTCCCTATCAGCCCTCCCTATCCGCCCACCACATCAACCTTTTTTCAAAATGACCCATCCCACCTCATCCCACCTCATCCCATCCCATGGATGGCTTCCCCCCATCCCCCGCCATGACACACAGGTACTTCACGCCCGGCTTCTTCCTCCTGGCACTGCACCTGCCGCCGCCCACCGCCCTGCAGGCCGCGGGCCTGGCCGCCACCTACGCGGCCGTGGACGCCGCCACCATGGGCATGTTCCTGTACCGGCCCTTCACCTTCGCGGACGGCAGCGTGGCAAGGTTTCTGTGGTGACTGGGTGATTGATGGATGGCAGCCAGCGTGCTAGCTGGATTTGGGGATGGTGGAGTATGGGTGGTGGACTGGTGGCTTGTTGCAGAACAGCCCCAGCAGGTGGGCGAATTGGGAGTGGGGAGGGGAAGGGAGGCACGGCGCGACGGCGGGTGATGAGATTGCATGTGGAGGCAAGTGTGGAGGTAGCGTGTGTAGAGTGTCATAGAGTGCGCGGATTTGGGCTGCGGGTGGTGGAGGCGGAGGCGGTGGCGGAGGCGGCTGTGTGGCAACCATCGTCATGCGATGTTGGGGGCTGAGCCAGCTGAGCGACTGATTCCTGTTGATGCTGCCGCCTGCCAGCCAAGGTCTGTTACGTCAGGTGTGCACCCGGTGGTAATGTCTGTGGACGGAATCAGATGTCTCCGCAGCCCCCTACATTGACGCTCACGAAGGCTCGATGTCAGATGGTGGTAGTGGCGATAACGTAGCATCGGCATTACACGCCCACCTCACCGCCTGTTCCAATCCAACTCTCGTTGACTTGCGGTCTCAGTTACCCATCATGAATGCGCCAGCTCTTCATAGACTGCGCTGTAGCGCCGAACCTACTCAACCCTGCAAGCTCACGTGCCTCATCACGGCGTGCAAGGGAGCAACCTATCAAGCAACCTCACGCATCTTTCGTGAGCGAGCCGCTGTCCCTCGAACCCTCAGACCATGCCCGAATGAAACGCCCGTACGGCATCAAACATGCAAACTCCACACGGCTCCGTGTCCCCGGTGACCTGGACGGCTGGACCCCATCTTCACTTTATGCCCCGTGCTGCGTAAGTACGCGACACCACGTAAAACAACATCACCTCAAACAGGTGAAACAGAAATGAGGTGCAGCAGCGCGCCGGCACACACGTATGTGTAATGGTAGGAGAATCCACGAGACAGGTAATGGCCCCTGTCAAACATAGCCCGTGTTCTTTCCAGTCCCACACGTGCGGTTCTTTGCGGACTGCTTACCGCACGGGTGGCTCTATTCCACCCCCAGCTGGAGCCTATGCCACCCCCACCCGGAGCACATACAAGCATCCTACAGCCGGTTCGTCAATCGCAACTGAGCGTCTCAGCCCGGTAACAACTATGTCCAAAAACGGTCACAATGTACACGCAACCCCGTCAACGGCCATGGATCCTCACCTGCAATTCGAACCAGAGCCTATACGGTATCAGCTAAATGAAGTATTGCACTGCTTCGCCTCCTGCTGTACCTCGTGCGAACAACAACTCTAGCACGCCAGTCGGTCCAGCTGTGTACCACAATGGGCGGCGGACCTCACAGCATTACCGTCTTGCACAGAACCATACTGAAATTGTGTGGTGGAGCGCCAATACCTGCCTGCTACTACCCTGCCGTAACCTGCTGCAGTGCTGTTATGACTTGATCTGCGTCCTGGTCTGCCTCATCGACATGCGTCTCCTGCACATGCCTGCCGCGAAATCATGAAATTAGCATCCATACATCCTCTCTATTGTATTGTACCAGTTCTGCGGCCGCGACCACATCTCCACAACCTCATGGCCGCTTCCCGATTATTTGCACGCCCAGCACACAACGCCGCAGCTCGCTGCAGGCAGTGCTGTAAGGCGTGTCCTGCCAGCCGCCCCCACCGGCTGCCTCTACCTCCACTAACCCATCACCGACTTACACCGACTTCTGCAATCTCCTCAACCTCGCCGCCAGCAGCCGCCACGCCGCGAGCCGCCGGGCGCCCGGCCGCCTCCTCGCCCTCAGTCCCCTTCTCAGACCCCGCCGCCGCCGCCGCAACCGTCGCCGCAACTGCCGCCGCCGCAGCCGCCGCGGCCGCGGATGCCGCGACCCCGCTCGTCCAGCCCACGCCCCACACGGACGTCGAGCTGTTCTTGGAGTGCGCGGCGGAGGCGGGCGCGGTGGAGGCAGGCGAGGTGGGCGAGGCGGGGCCGGAGCCGATGCCGCACGCCGAACCGCAGACTGAGCCCACAGACAACACCACCGAGCCATCCGAGCCGCGGCGCGTCACGACACCCGCGTCACAGACTGCCTCCTGCTGCTGTTCGTGCTGTTCTCCGTGGCCCCGCCCCACCAGGGCGCCGCCACCACCTCCACCACGCGCCCCACCAGCTGCTAACGCTGCTGCTGCTGCTGCGTCTGCTTCAGCCTGCGCGGCGACAATAGCGGGCGCGCTGGCGTTGCTGGCGGCTCCTGCACTTCCTTCCCTGATCAGGACGAACTCCTGGCGTGCCTCGTGTCGGGGCGAGGCAGCCTGCGCCGCTAGTACCTGCGCCTGGGCCTTCGCCGCCGCGGCGGTGTCGCCCGCGCCGCTCTGCTGGCAGAAGCTGCTTGCCAAAGCGGGCTGCGGTGCCGCAGCGTTGCCGTCTGCAACCGCAGCAGCTTGAGCTTGGGCTGGAGCTTGCTCGCATGCCCCCGCTGGCGCCGGCAGCTTGATCGGCTCCGGCGCAGGACCCGCAGCAGCCGAGGCCTCGCATACGATTCCTGCTGCCGGGGGGCTGGTTGCGCCGGCGGCGACGCCAACGTGTGCGCCGCGCCGCTCTCCCGCCAGCAGCCCCGCACGGAACGCGGCCTGCAGCTCCGGCGCGCCCACGCCGCGGCCCAGCGGGTGCTGAATCAGGCGGCTGAAGCTGCCGCCGCTGCCGCCGCAGGCAGCAGCGCCGCCGCGGCGGCTGTAACCGCCGCAATATCCTGCACCGCCGCCGCTGCTGCTGCAGCCTCCGGCTCCCGCTGCTGTGGTGGCCAGCACGTGCTCGTGCAGCGCGAGGGCGTGCAGGTGGTGGTGCGACTGCTGGTGCAACTGCTGGTGCGGCAGCGCGTGCCCTGTCGGCCCCTGGCTGTGCGCATGGCGGCCGTGCTGTTGCTGCTGCAGCTGCAGCTGCGCACCGGCGCTGGTGCCGGCCGTCCCGCCGCTTGCGGACCAGCGCCGCAGCGCCGCCGCCATCTGGCCCTGCTGCAGCTGTAGCAATTGCCGCCGCGTGGCCTGGTGCGCGCCGCGCTCCTCGTCTAGCTGCCGCTGCAGGTCGTTCATCTGCGGGGGGGACCGGTTGTTGTGTTATGGCGGATGGGGGGCCAGCGGTAGGTCGTCACACTTGCCAGCGGCACGTGCGAGGTCAGGTCAGTCCACCCAGCAGCGGGCGGGCATGCGAGTGACATATGGCAGAGGCCATGCCTCAAACAGGCACACTGCCCCAGGAGGCTGCAACTCGGCTCTCGACCTGTGCTAACGCCTCGCCTCGCTCTCACCCGCTGCGCCGCCCACTCCACCGCGTCCGCCTGCTCCGCCCGCAGCGCCGCCAGCTTGCGGCCCAGACGGCTGACCTCGTCGTCACAGAACGCAGCCTGGCGCCGCGCGGCCGCGGCCTACAGCAGCAGCGGCATCACGTGCACCGGCGGCACAACAACACGAGGGCAGAGTGTCAAGGCCGGCTGCCGTGGATCCGGGCCGCAGTGTGCGCGGCAGGGCCAGCGCAGGCAGTGGGCAGCCGTACTGTACTGCAGCACATTCGCGCACCTTTCCACCTCGCCGCCGCCGCGCCACCGTCTTCCAACCCCAATGCCGCGAATACCTCCCGCTCTCTGCCCCCCACCTTCCCTGCTACCGGCCTCCCCTGCGCGGCTCCTGCGCGGCCTCCACCTCCTCCTGCGCGGCCTCCACCCGCCTCCACCTCCACCCGCCTCCCCCTCACCTCCTCCTGCGCGGCCTCCACCCGCCGGTGCGCCGTGTGCCGCGCGTCAATGAGCTCGTCGGTGAGGTCGGCGCAGCGCCGCATGAGCGCCCGCACCTTGGCCTCCAGGGCCACCACCACCTGCTCCCGGGCCTCCGCCGCCTCCGCGGCCCGCCGCGCGGCCTCCTCCAGAGCCTCCTCCTCCCCTGCCGCCGCCTGCGCCACCCGCGCGCCATGCGCGCCGTGTGGGCGGCCACCGCCTACTTCGTTCTCCTCGCCGTCGCAGCCGCCGTTGACAGCAGCGCCGGCACCAGCCACAAACGCGCTGGCGGCAGCGGGCCCGAAGCAGTACCGCACCGGCTGCTGACCGTGCGGGAAGTGGCCTGGCCGCTGCACGCCCTGTGCCAGCTGGTTGCAGCGCTTGGGCTGGCTGCACACGCCCCTGCTGACGTCACTGCTCCCGCCGCTGGAGCCCTCGACCTGGCCCTCACCCTCGCCGCCCTCAGCTCCATCTGCGTGTGAGCGTGACGAGACCAGCGCCACAGCGCCCACCGGCCGTGGCACCACCATCGCCATGCTGCTGCTCGCAGCGCTGCCGCCGCTGCTGTGCTGCGTTGGGTTTGCTGCCTGTCTCTGCTGCTGCTGCTGCTGCTGCTGCTGCTGCTGCTGCTGCTGGTGCATGCGGATCTCCATGTTGCTCAGTACTGCCGTGTAGTTGTAGGTTGCAGTGGACCCGGGGCAGCCGCTACTGATGCGGCTGTGGTCACTCTCTATACTCGGTCCACGGCCGCACATGGTGCGGCAGGGCTCCTCGCCTACGCCTGAGTTGCAGTGATGAAAGGCGGCAGGCGCGCCCCTTTGGTGGAACACGTACGAAGGTGTGCTGCAAGGGAAAGGGACACAGGGATTGGGCAGGTAAGCGGCTGGAGTCCAGCCAAGAGAGACAATCCGACGTGCGCAAGGACGCTGGGGCCATGCATTTGATGCTGCACAGCATGCCGTATCATCAGAACAGGCGCCGGTTGTCGATGCAATGAGGAAGCAAAGTTTGGCGGGCGGTTTCCCTGGAGGGCAACCGGAGGGCAGTTCGGGCCCGGAAGCTGCCAGCTGCTGACCCCGATGCGTGCAAACGCCAGCCCTACCTGATTTCGGTATCTTCTATGTGGATGTTGCCAAGCCTTGCACCCAGTTTTGACTGCGCGCCGAGAGCAAACGCCAGCACACAGAATGGAAGCATGCGGCCCAGCGACGTTACGTGACTCTGTTGCGCTCCCCCTTGTGGAACCCACGCAGATTTATATTCAGAAACAACATGTGTGATGGCTGACCCTGGTTTCAAGTGCGCGAGAGCACGCCTCACCTCGGCAGCTCGACTCCTCGCAGCTTTTGCCCAGCCGCTAGCCTGCCTTTCTCCTTTTCGCCTTAGGCTGCTCGAGCTGTTTATATCAGCCTAGGATGTGAGTCACCAGTGTCGAGTATGATAAAGCCTTCGCCACGTCGAATCATGTTCAAGGCTACACCATTTGTGAGAGTCACTTACAACATCAAAAGGACAGGAAATGTATACAAACTAAGTTGTATTGGGCGTGGAGTAGCGCCATCGGCTCAGAGCGAGTCGACGTGCCGTGACTCGTGGGCCATCGGCAAGCGCAGGCCTCTCACGCCTGCAGTCAGAACATGAACTGGATTATGTCGTCGGTATGGGCCGCGTCAACGCGGGGCTCCTTTGAGGGCATCTGACAACTGAAAGCGCGCGGCGAGTCGACACGCGCGCAGTGCGGCCTCGGTGGCCCCGCCAATCCTGCGCCCTTCTGTCCTGTGAGGCTGTTCGACATTTCGACGTCGCCCGTATACCAATCCACCTCCCAGCGCAAAGCACTGTGGCGACGATGCCGTAACAGGAAGCATTGTGGTATGCGTTGTGCGCGCATTGAGCATGCAGGAGGGCGTGTTTGAGCCAGGAGTCCGTTTAACGTCCTGGCATGAATGCGCGCGGTAATGGGTACAATGCAAGTGGGCTGGTGGGGGTTACTGGTAAACAGTCCCGGTGAGAAACAAACTTTGAGCAACACGACTGCGCTGCAACTGGGGAACGCAGCCGCCTGTGCGAGCTACTGAGCATCACCGTCACCGTATTTGGCCGGGCGGGCTTGGACAATGGAGCATGGGCTGGTGGGGCAGGGGTGGCCGCATTGTACACCCATCATGGGCCATGAGGGCCGGCCTACATTGGTAGGAAAGTCACGGCGTGGCTGCGTCAGACGGCAAGACAGGTCCTCATGACCGAACGTAGCTGACAGGCTTGCTCGCCACACAGAGCAGCAGCCGCCTTGCACCCACACCAGCCATGTACGTGGCACACCGCCAAGCACACCGCCAAGCACACCGCCAAGCCAGTTGGTTAGACGCTCTCCCCCCTCCCCCATACAGAACTTGCGCCGTAGCACCCTCGCAATCCACCAGATACAGTAAGAGCCACCAGTTACACGCCGGCCCATCTAGTATTGGGTTTGAAACATCGACCCCCCCCCTACACCCAGCACAGCACGCCGCACAACCTTACAAAATTCCCATAAATATGTGACATCACGTCAAGACCTCAACGCACTATCACAAGGCCCCACGCTACCCAGGGCCGCTGCCACACGGAGATTCAGCCCCGCCACAGCGTTGTTGCGCGTGTGGTGAGGGTAAACCCTGATGGCCGACCGGTCCGCAACACCCCATGCAACTAGAGACCCCGCCAGAGCTAGACCAGTAGAGAGAGACTGAAATGACTGTCTTGAGCAGTTTGGTGGATTGGGCAGTATCGTGTGTCAGCAGTGCCAGGCCCTGCGGGCCGCAGTGGTTGACTGTCAGTCGAAGAGAGACACGTGCCAGTTACGTGTGCATGCTACGTAAAGATTGTCAACGGATTGCAACTCCTGCGCCGTATGCACCACTCCACAACCACATGCATGTTCTGAAATACGCGAAACCTTATTGTTATTGCCGTTTCCCCTGCGACCGCACCACCCCACGCATCCCAGCCCCACTCCAAGTGCTAACGCCTTAACCATGAGAAGTGCAAGTAGCGCGCGGGAGCTGAAAGCACACCTAGCAATTGTGTGGATGCGCAATCTTTCTCCACACTCAACATCTTCAAAGCATTTCCCGGGAGCTCACCAACGCATCAACGCATGTCATGCGCTCCCCCCGTCCATCAATCAGTGCATGCCGGCACTTACAAACGATGTTGACACTCTCCCAGCAACCGCGCAAGAATGCGTTGCCGGCGAATGATGCGCCTGACACATGCTCCAAACGTTTCTTTGTTTGCGTGGAAACCCTCGTCTGAGTTGTGATGAAACCAAATGATGCTGCGTGCATGAGTGAGTGCGGTTTTCAAAACGTTCAAAAGATGTTGTCGATGCAAGGGACCCTCGCCTTCAAAACAGCTAGGCGAAGACTGCTTGATTTTGGGCTGAGCCCCCTGAGCGAAGCGGTTCAGGTTGCCTGCCTGCCTGCCTGCCTGTGTCCGCACCAAACCCAGTCCCAGCGTAAATCGCGTGTACCACATTAAAGCTAGTATGGACTTATATTGAAAGCTAAAACCGACCCCGGCTATGTCCGGGCGATGATGTAGTTCAGCCTCAGAAAGTGGAGGGCTGAGCCCCTTTTCCCTGACACAGGGGAACACTTGTCAAAACGTCACTCTCGGCACAGACCTGCACGGCAGACCCCACAGCACAACGCACCAATTGCACCAATGGCACACCACGCACATGCTCCAATTCCCGTCGCAGGTCTCTGCATGCAATCAGCAATCGATGTACACGTGCCTGCACACCAACGACCTCCGGCCGCACATCACCCCATGCATTTCGCTGGATCCTACACGACTCGTACATGACCACGACGTCCTACCTGACATGCATGGAGGACTCCCTACCACCATCACGACCACACCTGGCATGCCTCATTTGCCAGGGCCTGTCTGATTGTTGGAGCGCTGGTCGGCGGCACCTGGAGATGCACGCCGAGCAGGCGGCGGCGGCAGCGGCGGGGGCGGCGGGGGCGGCGGCGGTCCCTCCAGCATCACCACAAACGGCAGTGGCGCTGTGGGGCCGGTCCCTGTCAGGCCTGTGCCCACCATCTCCAGCAGGCGCCGCTGGTCCTCGCTCCCCGCCGCGGCCTCGCGCTTCGCCGCCGTTGCGGCCGCCGCCGCCGCCGGCACCGGCCGCGGCGCGGGCGCCACCGCCGGAGGCAGCAGCGGCGGCAGCGGCAGTAGCGCGCGCTGCGAGGCCGCGGGCTGGGTCGCCGCTGGCAGCGGCTTGGGCGGCAAGTAGGGCAGCGTGGGCAGGGTCTTGAAGGTGATATCGCTGCTGGCAGGCGGCGAGCCGCCACGATCACCACTACCGCCCTGCGCTGTCGTGCGAGGGGCCGCACCCGCCGCCACCACCTGGGTCGGACCGGCAGAAACACGCACAGCCAAAGCCGCCGGCACACCTGCCGCTGCCGGCGCCCCACTGCCGCCGCTGCCGCCGCTGCTGCTGTCCCGTTGCACAGCCATTGTGGCCGGCCCTTGCCGCTGCGCCGGCTGCTGGTCCTGGTGCTGCTGGGCCGTAGCAGGCGGCCCACAAAACATAGTAAGCGAGCTAAGGGGTGCGACGGATGCGCCTGTTTGTTGCGACGGAAACAGCAGAACAGGCTCGCCTGTCGCAGCTACATGACCTGCACCTGCGACCGCTGCAAATTCTGCTTCAGCACTGGCTGCTGCGGAGCCTGCCGTCAACGCTGTTGCGGATGCACCTGGTGGTGGTTGCTGCTGCTGCTGCGGCGGCGGCCCCGCGACGTTGCGCTGCGGCAGCAGCACCTCCGCGGCAGCCGCAGCAGCCTCAGCAGCAACCGCATCCGGCCGGGCAATTGCGGCCTCGGTCGTTGTGCCGGCTGCTGTCAAGGCAGCACCAGCAGTTGCCGGCGGTGCGGTGCTGACACCGGGATTCCAGTAGGCAGCGGGTTCCCCAGCTGGGACCCGCAGGCGAAGAGAGGCCACCCGGGCAACGTTCAACGCGCGCGCCCCTGCCAGTTTGGGCTCTTGGTGCGGCAGCAGGTGCGCGGGTACCGGTATGGCCGGCTGGGAGGCCAAGGCACCGCCACCGCTTGGTGTAGCGCCGCAGATGCTGTTGCTGCCGGCGACCAGTGGCGGCGCCGCGCCGCCTGGCTGCCCGGCCAGCACCGAAAACGCGGCGGCGGTGAGCAGCCGCTGCGGGTATTGCGGTATGTGTTGCCCCAAGCCCGCGGCCTGCAGTGGCTGCGGCTGCTGCTGGTGGTGCAGCTGCGGGTGGTGGCTGTGGGTTTGTATCACGTGGTGGTGGTGGTGGTGGTGGTGGTGGTGGTGGTGGTGGTGGTGGCCTAGGGGCGAGGGCTGCAGCGCCAGCGCCGAGTCGATGGAGCTGCCGGCGCCGCCGTCTAGGTCGTCGGCTTGCGGGATGGAGGACGCGATGGTCACCACAAAGGCTGCGGGGCCACCGCCAGGCAAAGGCAGCAGCGGTAAACACAATGCCAATTTTTACCATGCACAGTGGATTTGGTGCTAGACTCGTACATCCAGGCAAGCATCCAGGAGGAGGAGGAGGAGGAGGAGGAGGAGGAGGAGGAGAGCAGAGGCACGGTTGGCTCGCGCACAACACACACACACACACACACACACACACACACACACACACACACACACACACACACACACACACACGCACGCGATAAGGGTAAGTATCGGGTAAGTATGTGGAGCTCCTTCGGCCCGATGACTTGGTAACGCGGTAATTTGAGGTAATCCGAACGCGGCGCACTGTTTGCTTGTCGCATGACGCACGCACAGTGTCGACCCTTTCCCTTGTGCTTTCCTAACACACACGCACACACACACACACACACTCACATGTGTCCAGGCTGCCGCTCATGAGGTGCTGTAGTGACGAGCCCGCCTGAGAGCCCATGACCACCTGCGGCAGCAGCTGCTGCAGCGCCGCAAACTCCTCAGCGCCTGGAGGCACCGCGCCCACGCCCACGCCCACGCCAATGCCCACGCCAGCAGCGGCCGACGCGCTCGCCGCGCCACACGCCGTGAGAACCCCGGGCCCGCCGTGTCCGACGGGGCTGCTGCGGTACGAGAACGGCGAACCAAGCAGGATAGGGCTGTACAGGTCCGTGCTGATGACACCCACGCTGCCGCTGCCGTCGGCGGGGCCGCTGGCGGCGCCACCAACCGCCGCAGCCGCCGTGGCCAGGCCGCCGCTGCTGCTGCTATGCACACCAATGCTCAGCGTGCGCGTCACCTGCGGCCGCCACATCATTGCCCGCACCTGCTGGGCGCCTGCGATGCCGGAGAGCACGTACATGGGGTTGCGCGTGGCGCTGCTGCCGCTGCCGGGGCCGCCGCTGCCGCCGCCACCGCCGCCAAGAACAACAACACCTGTGCCGCCGCTGCCGCCGCCGCCAGCACTCGCCTCGCCTTGCACGCCCGCCGCCGCGCTTGCGAAGACGCTGGTGAGCAAGCTGAACTTGCACTCCGGCGCCGCCGCCAAGCTCTGCGTTGAAGCAGCGTCCGACGCTACTGCTGCTGCCGCTGCCGCTGCCCCTGCTGCCGCCGACCTAAGCGCAGTGCTGTTGCTGTTGCTGCTGCTGCTGGGCGGCAGCGGCAGGCTCGGCTCCTCCGCGCTCTGAAGCTCCGTGATCGCCGACAGCGCCCTGCCGTAAGTCACGCCGGTGACGTCGGTCCCGGCGTCTGTCTCCACAGCTGCAGCCGCCGCCGCTGCCGCCGCGGCCCCGCGTGGGCCGCCCTCCGACTCCATTGCCAGATCGACGGAGACGGAGCCTGACGCGGCCGGGTCCTCCGCAACCGGCGCCAGCGGGTGCAGCATGGGCGCGGACTGGGAGGAGAGGTTGTAGGGAGTCAAGCCCTCCGCGCCGCTGCGACCGCCGCCGCCTGAGCCGCCGCCGCCGGCTGCGGCGGCTGCGGTCACGGCGCCCAATGCGACCGCGGTGCCGCACACGTCAGCAGCACCGCCCGCTGCAGTGGTGGCTGTGGGGCCCGCCGGCCGAGCGGCGCCGGAGAGCGGCGACTGCAGCCCCCCAGCTGTGGCCAGCGACGGCGGCGGCGCGACAGCCACCGCTGCAGCGCCGCATACGGGTGCGCTAGGGAGCCCTGCGACCGCTACCCGTGCTGGGGCTGCTGCTGTGTCACTTGTTGCGTCACTTGCAGTGGCAGCTGCTGAAGCGGACGAAAGGACGGATGCGGCGGCAGTGGTGGCTGGTGCCGCCAGCCCCAGACGCACGAGGAGCCGCCGGAAGTGTGAGGCGAGGCTGCTGCTGCTGCTGCCGTCCTCGTCACTCGGCGACGCTCCAGCCAGCCCCCCCGTCGTCACGGCGACCAGCTGCGCCCGCACCGCTGCGTTTCCTGGCGGCTGTAGCAGCAGCTGCTGCTGCTGTTGGTGCTGTTGCTGCTGGTGAAGGGGGCCACACGGCAGCTTTCCGGCACTGCTCAGTTCGCCCGAGGCTAGGGACGGCACACAGGCTGTGTAGTTGTTATTGGAGGAGGTTGTGAAGGTCATGATGCTTGTGCCCGTGTCGTCTCCCGTCACGTCGCCACTCACGTCGCCACTGCGAGTCGCAGGTGGGAGATTCATGTCAAGTTGTAATGAATTGCAGGAATTATTGCATTGTTTGACGCGGGCATGGATGCGCATGAGTCGCTTGCCGCTCACCGACGGATTGCGTATGACAATTGGGATGCGGTCGCGGTGCCTGCCATCCCTGGCTGGCTTAGTCGTTGAACCATGCCGCCACCTGGCGGCGCGCCTCCGCCGCCGCCACAGCTCCCTCGATGCTGTGCTGACGCCGCTGCAGCAGGAGCAGCAGCAGCAGCAGAAGCACCTGCAACAGCACCCGCAGCGGTTGCAGCCGCACCCACGCCAGCCCCCTCTACGCCGTCACAGCCGCCTGCTGGACTGGCTGCGTCCGGCGCCGACACCGCCAGTCCGCCTGCGGCCGACGCTGCCGCAGCCACTGCTACGGCGGCTGCCCCGTAACCTGCTGCTCCTGCTGCTGCTGCTGCTGCTGCTGCTGCTGCTGCACTAGTGGTAGCAGGAGCCGTAGCAGCAGGAGCCGTAGCAGCAGCAGCAGCTGCTGCTGCTGTGGGTGGGTTGCCCGGCAGTAGCAGTGCGCCCACGTCGCCAAGCGACGAGCCGCATCGCACCGCTCCCGTGGGGTCCTTGTCGCCTCCCCCTCCGCGGCCGCCGCCGACCGAGGACGAGGCAACTGACATCGCGCCGACAGCAGTGAGCGCTGAGCGGTGTGTGCTGCAGCTGCCGCCGCCGGTGGCGAAGCTGGTCGGCGGCCGGTCAAACTTGAAGGAGCCTTGGCCTGCGGGAGGCCTGCAGCAGCTGCTTTCCGACGCTGCCGTGCTAACGGTAATGATGGTCTCAAGGGTGGTGGTGCCCAGGCTGCTCAGGTGCTCCCGCTCTGCTGAGGCCGTGGCAGCAGCAGCGGCGTCGCAGCTGCTGCCGCCCACCTTCCAGGTTGGGCCGCCGCCACGCGTGCCGCCGCCCCCAAGCGAGGCCTCCAAGTCATCGTCCTTACCGCCGCCGCCGCCGCCGCCATCACAATCGCCGCCGCCGCCGCTGCAGTAGCCCTGCTGCCGCTGCCCCGCCTGCTCCTTTTGCTGCCCCGCTACATGCTCGTGCTGCAGCGCGGCTTGCTGCTGACGCCCACTCCTGCGCCTGGCCAGCACGAACAGAGCCGACGCAGCTAGGAGAGCCACAAGCGCCACGCCTCCCACCGCCGCCGCCACGGCGACCCGCGTCGCGGTGCTGCTGCTGCTGCTGCCGATGCCGCCGGCCTCCGCGCCCGCTGGCGGTGGCACAGGCAGTGGCGCCGCCACAGCGCCGCTGCGCCCCGAGCTACTGCCGCTGCTGCTGCTTCTGCCGCTGCTGCCGCTCCCACTCCCGCTGCCACTGCTGGCTGCGACCGTGCTTGACCCGGGGTCGTCTGCTTCTGTGTCACTCATCACCCCATCAGCGCTGCCACTGCTACTGCCACTGCCTCCGCAGGGGAAGGCTCTGGACCTGGCCGGACCCGTGGCAGCCGCAGCTGCCGCCGCCGCAGCCGCCTCCGCCGCAGCCGCCTCCACCTCCAGCTCCTGCATGGTGGCTGCGTAGCAGTCCACGGGCCCCAGCCGCGCCAGGCAGCTCTCCGTCAGCTCGCGCTCACACAGCAGGTAGGTGTTGAGCAGCCGGATGCGGTAGCCGAGCGGCACCGCCGGCGCGACGGACCGGCGCAGTCCCTCGCCCACCATAGCGCCCGCCGAAAAGGCGTGGTCCACGTAGCGAGCCACGCGCGCCCAGCACCGCTGCAGCGGTGGCGCCGAGGTGTCGTTCAGGCAGCCGCTACCGGTTCCGCCACCATCGCTACTGCTGCTGCTGCTGCTGCTACTGCCGGCAGGTGTGAGGAGGTTGCTCGGCAGCGCTGCCACCGGCTCCATCACGTTCGCTCCGGGGAACTCCCCGGGCCTCACAGCCAGCGCCGTTAAAGATCTGCGCACATACCGTAGTACACAGCGCACACGCACACATGCAATGGCACTCTCAGTAGCCCTAACAACAACAGATGTACTGTGCCTCGCAACGGCGGGTACCGTACTACCGCGGACGGCGGAAAGCAGGGGCTTTCGTGGGCTTCGCGCGCTCACCCGGACAGGGAGGCCGGGAAGCAGAGGCGGGAGATGATGGCGGCATCCGACAACAGGATGTATGCCGCCTCTCCAGTGGGCTGCGGGCAGGCGGGAGCACATTATTATTACCGCCATCAGTTTGTGCGGCATAGCCGTCAGCCAAGTGGCAGTACCGGACAGCAGGAGCTGGCACGAAACAATGTGCGGTTGGAAAAAGACATGCATGAGCATATGGTTTCTAGGCTTCCTGAGCATGCACGCACCAGGGGCGTGAAGGTCCCGTAGATTGGCCCCTGCGGGCTGGAGTCGGACAGAATGACGTGCCGGAACGTGATCGCCACGCCGGCCATGAGCTGGAACTGACTGTGGCGGCGGCAGCGGGGTTTAGAAGGGTCAAGGTAGGAGGGCTACAGGTGCTGGGCATGCCTTCGCCACGGCGGCGGTTTGCACGGCGTGTGGTCAAAGCCGAGGTTTTAACTTGCGTATGCATCTATTCAATCACCGCAAAGACATGAGGATGGCTTTGCGCATCGAAGCATTCCCTGGCTGGCAGCGCAGCCCAGCAACAACCTGCTGCCGCCCCTTCATCAGGTGCTGCAGACAACCCAACCAGCCAGAGCCCCCGCGACACCGTGACACCCGAACAAACCTGTCCACACTATTGCGCATCGCCAGTGACCGCCACGTGGTCGGGCTTCCATGTATAGTGGCGTTACGCCGCACCGGGGTCACACGTGGCGAAGCGAACCTGCGACTCGGCAGGGTGAAGGGCGAAGGAAAGTGTGTGAAGGAGACCACGGCGACGCATTATGTAACAGCCCGCATTTTGGCGTATCATTTGTTATTCATGTCCGCTAATTAAGTTAGCACGATCCGGCTGCAACTACTGGAACCGGCGAGCAGCGAATGCTTGTGCTGGGTTCCCAGATACAAGCCTCTTACAGCCGGTATGTGTGAATGAATGCCATAGCTGGTCTAAATGGCAAGATGACGTTGCGTCAACTCGTATGTGTGTTGGAAAGGGGCGAGGTGCGCTCGTCGAACAGGAAACCTGTTTTCGCCCTTGGGCCAGTCTTACCCAGTGCCTTCAGCATATGACCTTATATCGCATGCTAGCTCCAGGTCGGTCTCTTCATTCGCCAGGGCTGAACACAAGTCATTTCTCGAGTGGACAACCACGCCCCTTGACACTCCGAGGGCCACAAGTAATATTATTAGCCATAATGGCAGGTTGGCAAGTGGTGTCATGTTTCAAGGCCTTACAGGCTAGTCATTTCAGTCGGGCTTTCGCCCTTGTCGATATTTTCTGGAACAGCAACATAGTCAAACAATTATGTATATGCAAAGCATGCAAAGTATGTGCCTCAACGGTGGGGCGAGTTCCCTTTGAGAATCGGAGCGAGGTGGCATGCAGGAGGTTCCCCTTCGTCCTTCGCCCCTCACGGCCACCTGTTTTCGACACGAACTTGCTCGTCCCCCTTTCAACGGCTTCTTACTATAAGCAAGAACTTTTAAATGATTGTTAGTTGGTGTAAGTGTCACGCGCCGTGCGTGTCCTTCCTACACAGCGGGCCTATGTGGAGGTGGACCGTGCTGGACGCGTGCTCGCCTTACTGTTCCAAGCTTGAACCAACGATGCCGCCCATACCGTTTCATGCCATACTTGTCGGGATGGGCCGGATGGCGGGATCATCGTAAGCGCCGGGTTACCCGGGTAGCACCGTAGCAGCGGTAACTTTCATAGCGACGGCTCGTCCCTCCACCCTGTGTGCCACACCGACGGATGGATCACGACCTCACGTTCGTCCCATAGTCCTTTTCACGCTCACACATGTTTGAGGCACTCCGGATCCGGTGACGCCGCATCCAGCCCCGTCAGAAGTCAGTGTCGCGAAGCAGCCCTGGCCACATGGCACATGCACGCCTTGCAGTCCTACCGTACACGGGATTTACGGAAGTTGAAACGCTAGACGGTTGGCTTGCAAAACAAGTGGCCGGCACGGCGGCGCCTCTTGAATTGCACATTCCCGGTAATCCCGGAGCCGCCGGAGGCCGGCGTAGGGGTTTGCAGCAGCAGCACCTGATGATAGCTCTTGTGAGCTTGCACACATGGGGTGTCCCCTCTCTGTGATTCTGCATCCTTACGAGCGTCTGTGGCCTAGCCCTTCACGCTGTTGCAGTCACCTTCATGCTCCGGTTGCAACCACGCCTCACTCTCTACAAGCAGTATCGCAGCACAGTCCTTAGGTCTCCATGCCCGCAGCCTCCTAGACCACGCAGGACACGCCACCGCTCACCGACGCTTGCCTATCTTAGCTCGCAGCGCCCCCATGCCACCGCCCGCCTTGCCGCCGCCCGCCGCCTTCCTGGCCTTGGCCGCCGCCAGGTCCGCCGTACACCGCTCACACTTGCACACAAAGCCGTAGTCACGCAGCTCGGCCTGGCGGCGCTTGTACGGCAGGTTCACGTCGATGTACGACAGCGTGATCTCGTCTCCCGCGGCGATGTCGCGCTGCGCCAGTACCGTGGCCGTGCGGTCGCCGGAGTCGCAGGCGGCGGTGGCGTTGGGGTCGCAGCTGTGGTTGATGCAGCTCTGACAGGCGGCGGCGGCGGCGGCCGGACAGGGCGTTGCGGACAGGGCGGGCAGGGCGGGCAGGGCGTTGCGGGCAGGGCGGACAGGGCGTTGCGGGCAGGGCGGGCAGGGCGTTGCGGGCAGGGCGGGCAGGGCGTTGCGGACAGGGCGGACAGGGCGTTGCGCGCAGGGCGGGCAGGGCGTTGCGGACAGGGCGGACAGGGCCAGATTGGGGGGCGGGGGGGCGGGCGCCGAGGGGATCAACACATCGCGGGCGTGCATGATTTCCAACACGAAATGACAGGCGCAGAATGCACAGGGATTAGCGGAACCTTATCCCAGCATAACAAACACCACCCATGGTTGCTTGTGGTTTCTGTAACGAACTGCCCCCCCTCTCCCCATACATACACACACACACACACACACGCACGGTTTGTCCTGTGTCTGCTGTCCTCTCCCTTGTGATCTCTAACAACACACACACACACACACACACACACACACACACACACACACACACACACGAACAAATACACGCGCGCGCACACATGAACACACACCCCGCACGCACCTGCAGCGCCAGGAAGGCAGTGGCCTCGCAGGGCGTGGCGTACTCGGCGTCCAGCGCGTCCAGCAGCGGGCCCGTCAGCTGCGGGGGGCGGGGGCGGGGGTAGCCATCCATAGGATGGTGTTTATCAAATGGTTGTGAAGTGCCGGGGGGGGGGTTCCATGCATGTTGAAGTAATGACGGGGGAGATTCCAGAACCCAAACCGACCATTGCAACCCAAAACCCCAGAGCCATAGGGGGAGGAAGGCGTGGGTGATGTGGGTGTGTCAGGGCCGGGGGCGACGGCGAGCGCGATTCCAGTCCACCTGGAGCGGGTTGCGCAAGGTTTGCCGGCGCTAGGCCAGCCCCCAACAACCCGCCCCCTGCCCGCACACCACGCCGCAGCCCGGGGGCCCCCGGCCCTGGCCTCCGCCTCCAGCGCCCTCCTCCAGCGCCGCCAGCCCCCCGCCGAGCACCCACCACACCCACCTTGCACACCGCGGCCTTGTCCGGCCCCTCCTCCTCCTCGTCCACCGCCAGGAAGAAGTCCTCCACCGGTGAGCACACGGACAGGCCCAGGTTGTTCAGCTCGAACAGCCCCACCACGCTGCCGTACACCTGCAGTGAGGGGGGGGTTGCCATGCATGTTTAATCAATGTGAGGGGGGGGGGGGGTTGGGGCGGGCCAAGGCGGGGGGTTGCAAGGGATATGTTGGGTGGAGTGGCGGGGACATGTGCAGCAGAGCAAGTGTAGCAAAGGTGGGATGGGGTTTGTAAATACCAGCCCATATTTACCATACCCACCCGATTGGGGGATGGGGGAGCAGGGCCAGCCAGGATGTGAGGCTGTCAACAGGGTAGTACTGTACAGCGTCCCTTTTTTCCCCGCGCCCCCCTCCCGCTCTTATGTCGGCTGCTGTTCCGGGGGGCCCACCCCACCCCACCTCACCTCCAGCGTGAGCAGGTCGGGGCCGAAGCGCGGGTCGTGCAGCGCCGCCGCCAGCAGCTCCAGGGAGTCGGCCGCCAGCGACCTGTGGAGGGAGGGAGCGGGGGTGTGTGTGTGGTTACCAGCCCAAACTAAACCAAACGGGGGGTTCGATGCATGTTAAATTAATGACGAAGGATAGGGGGGGGGGGGTAGCCATGGGAGCTGCCGATGACCAGAAGGGGGACGGGGGAAGTGGGACATGGATAGAGGGTGGTCACGCTTTCCTTGTCGCCTGTCTTCCTCGTCCCTTTCTTTTCGCCTCCTCGTCCCTTTCCCTGCTCCCTGCTCCCCCCCTCCTCATGCTCCTCCCCCCGCCGGCTCCTCACCGCAGCTGCTCTCGGAACTCCTCCTCGCTGTCCACGTCCTCCGGCACCGCCACCGCCTCCCACCACACCCGCTTCCACCCGTACACGTACGGCCGCCACGCCGCCGCCAGCGCCGCCCGACACGCCTCGGGCGTGGGCGGCGGCTGCTGCTGCTGCTGCTGCTGCTGCTGCTGCGGGGCGGATGGGGTTGACGAGGATGGTCCGGCGGCACCTGAGCAACCGGCAGCAGTACCCGCAGCAGCAGCAGCACCCGCAGCAGCAACCGCAGCAGCAGCCCCTGCTGCGGCCGATGCTTCCCCCAACTCCAGCGCTCGTGCTGCTCGTATCAACGTGGACGCCAGCACCTGGAGGAGGTGAGGTGGGTCAGGTGAGGTGGATGAGGTGCGTGAGGTGGGTGAGGTGGGGCAGGGGCGCACAGGGAGGAGGTGCAGGGGCGTGGAGCCGTCCGTGCGAAGGCTCCTGCGTGACACGCAGATGCCGAGCTGTGGTGTCCTGGAAACCCCGCCTCCGCCCGCGGTCAGCTAAGGGCACTCAGGGAGCAACGAAAAGGCACACCCAGCACGCACCCAGCACGCCCAGCACGCACCTAGCACACGCCTAGCACGCACCCAGCACACCCAGCACACTCAGCAAACACCCAGCACACTCAGCCCATCACCCAGCACGCACCTGTGCCGCCAGGATGAATATCTCATTGGTTTCCCGCGCTTGCTCCACGAACGCAGCAAGCGCGCGCCGGTCCACCCGCACGCCGTGCACGAGCTCCGGCTCCGGCTCCGCCGCCGGCCCCCCAGCCCCTCCGGCTGCCGCCACCGCCGCTGCTGACGAGGAAGAGGACGACGGCCCCGCGCCCGCACCCCCTGCATCGGCGTGCGCGGCTGACGCCGACGCAGCTGCGTCTGCGTCTGCTGCTGCGTCTGCTGCTGCGTCTGCTGCTGCTGCTGCGTCTGCTGCAGGCGGCGGCGGCGCGGTGCACAGGAGGCAGTGGAACTGCTCCCACGCCGCCGCCTCACACGCCGCGCCGCAAAACACCTCGCCGCAGCGCCGGCGGCAGGGCACCTGCGCCCAACAGGCAGGCAGCAGCAGCAGTCAGTGTTTGTTTCTTCTAACAAAACGCATCAAGTGTTGCCGAACGCAGTCCACACATTCAGGCATCCCAAGAGCGTGTAACCGCCTGTAACGCAACGCCCACACGCCCGGCCTCGAGTGCCCAAGGGGACTCCGCAACAGCAGCAGCAAGGCAGGTGGCCGGCCGGCTGTGGGCCTGCTGCCGCAGTCGCAGTGTCTCTCACCGGCGGCGGCAGTTGGAAGTCCTCGGTCATGGGCAGCCTCTCCGCCCCGCTGCGCAGCGCCTCTATCCGCTCTGGCGTAACGTGCGAGTAGATCTGGCGGGGGATGGCGGGGGTAGGGCGGGGCGGGAGGTGCGCCGCAGGGTGCAGTGCAGGGCGGCGAGGGGGGGGGGCGAGCAGTAGCAGCAGCAGGGGGGGAAGGCCGTTTTGTCGCCGGGGGGGGGGCGTGGGGCGTGGAGCGCGCAGCAGTGACGACGCACACGCATGGGGTGTGGGCCGCACATGCACGTGCACGTGACAAATGATGGAGCCGGGCACATGCGGACCGTTGTGGTTGCCGCTGGGGGATCAGTTCGGCCTTTTTGTGTTTCATGCGGCCTAGCGAGCCGCAGCCCCGAACCGCCCGGGGCGCATTGCACGCCGCGGCACCGCACGCGGCGCCCCAAAACACCGCCGCCACTCGCCGCCGGCCGCCCCGCACATCCGGTGTGTGCCGGCCCCGCCGTCTGCGCCGCCGCCGCCAGCTGTGGGGCTCCCGCTGGCGGCGGCGCCACCGGCCGCGCGTAGCGAGCTCGGCCGGTGGCGAACGGCTGCGGCGGAGGCCGAAGAGGGTTTCCCGTGAGGGGCCTGTGCTTGCCCTTGCGACAGCGGCGCCCGTGGGGCTCTCGGTGCGCCACTGGGGTAAAGCAAGCCGGCGGGGCGGCTACTGCGGCGCGGCGGCGGCGGGGGCGCCTCCGGGGGCCGCGGCGGCGCGCACCGGGGCGGCCGGGTGGGGCCGCGGCTCGCGTGCGGCATCATACCTTTTACATTCTCAGCATCATCTCCCCCATTTGGTGCCGCCGTTGGTTCGGCTTCAGGCCATGGCACGGATGCTTCACGCTTCGCGGCGATATGCTGTCATGGTGCGGTGCCGGGATGGGTGCAGGGGTGCATGCCGTACAGGTCCGTGCCGCGTGCCGCGTGCCGCGTGCCGCGTGCCGCGAACTGCGCGGCGTGCGGGTACGCGGCACGCGCCCCACTGGCTCGCCCTACCTGCTCGAGCCGTTCCCCCGCCTGCAGCACCTCCTCCAGGTCCACGCTGCTGCCCTCCTCCTCCTCCTGGCCCTCCTCCGCATCGCCCGCCTCCTCGCCAGCCGCTGCACCTGCGGCGCCGCTGCCGCCGGCGCCTCCTCCGCCCTCGCCGCCGGCCTGGTGGTGTCGCGCGGTGGTGCTCCTCAGCTCCTCCACCAGGCAGTGCAGCTTGTGGCCGATCTGCTGCTCCACAGTGCCTGCAGCGGGTTGCGTTGGTCAGGTGAGGTGCTGCATGACACGCAGGCACGCAGGCAGGCAGCCAGCCAGGGATCTAGATGCTGCGGGGGGAGACCCGCTCACGCGATGTGGCGGCGTGCCTGCAGCGGGGGAACGTGGGAAACAAATGCAACTACGGTACGTGTCCAGGCCTCCAGCGGCGCACGACCTACCCACGAAGCGCAGGCAGCGGTAGCACACCAGCGCGCTGCCACGGTTCTCGATGTGCTGCAGGCTGACCTGCGGGCGGCCAACCAGCAGGAACGGGCTGAGACGAGGGGGCATCTATGTCCGCAGCGGTTAGGCAGCGGCAGCGCCCCAGACCCGGCGGGACCTGCTCGCGAGCCCAGCCGAGCCGATTTGCGTTCCCGCACCCGAACCGACAAGATGTAGTGCCCGCAAAGCCAGAGTCGACCTTCAAACGACTCAGTCTACTCACAAGCGGAACTTCCGTGAAGACCGTCTCGCCCTCGGGAATGTCCTTGGTCGCAAAGATTCCCTTGCCCTTGCCGTCTTCTGTAGACAGCCTAACTTCAACATTCGGCCCGCCCAGAGCCGTCACAACCTGCGCCGCCAAGCGCGAACGGGAATTCAGCCTGCCGATCGCCAAAGAGACCTAAATGTTGCATAGCACATTTGTGATCCTCACGTCATTGTAGTAGGCGCGAGCAACCTCCTCCTCCACGCTGTCCGGCTGTGGTAAAAGAAAGGAATCGGACATTTCAAGTGCAGTGGGCGTTTGTGTTTATGGCAGCCGCTTCAAACGTGATGACATCGGTGTTGTGCGTTATGGCTGGAAGAGTTCCGCGCCAGTAAGGTCTGCGTGAGCTCTGTCAACTCTGGGGCACTAGGGGTTTGGCGCCATTGACGTACCACACGCAATCTCGCACGCTTGCCCCATGCCCTGTTCAAACAGCTTACGGCAAGGCAAAGGACGACATGCCTCCGCGGTTTTATAGCAGAATACTTTCCCCTTTGTTCTGCGCCCCCTCCCCCCCGCAGTCAGGTTCTCCATAGTTTGTTTCTCACCGGGACTGTTTACCAGTAACCTCCCCACACATGGGCTGGTATTTACAACCCCCCAAACTCACATTAGCCCCACATGGTCCTCCTCACGCACCAACCTTTCCTCACCCGGTGTGGCCTGATGTGTGCCACGACTCCCTGCCACTCCACTCCCCAGCTTGTATTGTTCCGACTTCCGAGTCTTCGCACATACCACGCACGACTTACGAGGCCATTCTTCGATTCACTTCTAACACTGTCTTGCGGACGGTGAAGACCGACCGCGGCCTTGCATTATGTACATAAACACGCATCTCCGGTCGCAACCTAGCTGTTTACGGTCTTTGTTCGGCCTGCTCTCCCACAAACCATCAGGCAGGTTCAACAAATTCTGCTGCTACCGCCCTCCCCACCCTGGCACAGGCGCGTCTGACCGCGCTGTCACCGCACCTAGCAGCCCCACCGAGTCCCCGACACCTCCTGCCCGCGCCCCGCCCCCGCCGCCGGCCCCCGCCCCCGGCTGGGCGCCCACACCTCCTAGCTCCACCTCCGGCAGCGGGGCCGCACCGTACGGCCGCCCATACACGAACCCGTACTGCGCGCCGCCGCCTCCGAGCCCTGACGCTGCTACTCCCAACCCCTGCGCATCCACGCCGGCCCCGTGCCCGCCGCCTGCCGCCGGCGCGTGCGAGTTAGCGCGGTGGTGGGAGGGCCCGGCGAAGGAGTGCGCAACGTCCGTGGAGGGCCGGGTGAGCGCGGTGCCGGAGTGTACCGAATCATCGTCCGCGGCGGGCGAGCCGTTGGCGCCGCTGGGGCCGTGGCGGATGAGGTGCTGCTCCAGGGGCGTGCCCTCGCCGCCGTCGGAGCGGGTGCGCGTGACGTCCAACTCGCCCTGTGTGTTGCGTGTGAGAGAGAGAGAGAGAGGGGGAGGCAGGCAGGCGGAAGAGGGCAGGCGGGAGGGCAGGGCGGTTGTGGTAAGGGGTTGGTATATGAGTGAGCGGTAAGCAGGCGACGGCGCAAAAAATCAAACGGAATGCGAGCTCAAAAACAAGAGAATGCAGTCAATACGCAGTATACGCGCAGTGCGTCGAAAGCGGAAAAAAAACCGCCAACCAACCGCCCAACCAACCGCCACACGCCTCTGCCAGCTGGCCGGCCCCACATGGCTTCCCTCGCGCGTCCGACCCTCCAACGCACGTTTGTAATAATAACCAGCCAAACTTCCCAACTTTCATACCGGAAATCAAGATACCCAAATAAGAATTTGGCAAGCACAAACCCTGAACCACCACACGAACCACCACACGAACCCGACAAGCGGTTTTCCAGAAATAATACTGCGAGCTCGCAGTCATGATGCCATAGCATGCTGAATCCTGAGTGCTGCAGATAGATCTCTCCTGATACGAATCAGAAAGTCCGGGGCCCTGACATCCGATACAAAACCTTACGTAGTGCCGTCGGCTTCGCGGGCTCTCGCCGGCCTCGCTTCGGTGCAACCTGAAGCATTTCCGGTTGACTCGCGTCATTCTCTACCCGCGCCGGCCCTCCCCTCTTTGCATGTTTCCCGGCTTGTTCAACCTATTCCAGCCTACCGCCCTTTTTCACACGCTCACATGTCCGACCAAGGCTGGCCCCCAGCAGCCCGACGACCTCCCCCCGCCCCGCCGCCACCAGGCGTGCCAACGCCGCTGCCATCCGCGCCGCCGCCGCCGTCGCCGCCGTCGCCCCCGCCGCCTTCTGCGCCGCCACCGCTCGTCAAGCCGCCGCTGCCACTGGGAACACGCGCGCCACGGCGCGCCGCCGCCCGCCTGTGCGCGCCCGCCCTGCCGCTGCCCTCCCGGCTGCTGCTGTCGCCTCCTGCTCCTGCGTAACCGCCTCCCGCGCCCAGCACCACCCCCGGACCAACCGCAACGCCTGCCGCCTCCAGCTGCGACCGGATGCTCTCAGAAACTGACACACCTCCCGCCTCCGCAATGGGCCTCAACGTCACACCACCTCCAACACCAACACTGAACTCAGCACCTGTAGCGCCTGCAGCGCTGCCGTGGCCAGACCACTCCACGCCGCGACGCCGCAGGTCCGAATCGAAGCCAAATCCGGCGCCGCCCCACACCACCCCCTCCCCGCCGCGCCGACCGGACGCGCCCGCGCCCACGCCCGCGCCCATCGCCTCGCGTGCGCGCCTGGGACCCGCAGCGACCGCACCCGCCTGCCAGCCTCCACCACCGCCACCCGCACCCACACCCATGCCATCCACCCCCACGCCGGCAGGGGCGCAGCCCAGCAGCAGCGTCGCCGGCCCCGCCACCGCGGCGCCCACCTGAGAGCGGTGCATGCCGTAGGTGAGGTAGACGGTGGTGCCCAGGCTGAACCACACGATCCAGCGCACGTAGGCGGGCCAGCCCAGGCTGCCGATGAGGTGCAGCGTGGCCAGCATGCCGGCGCTGGGCAGCCACGGCGACAGCGGGCAGCGGAACACCTGGCGGCGGCGGCGGTGGCGGCAGGGGGAGTGGGGGCAGTGGAGGCAGTAGTGGTGGCGGTGGCAGTGGTGGCGGTGGCAGAGGCGGCAACGGTGGGGGCAGCTGTAGCGGTGGGGGCGGCGACGGCAGTGAAGAAAGGGACGTATAGAACAAAATCCAGAACCTGTTGCTTCAACCCCCTCCTGCAACCGCATGCCTCTCCCCAACCCCAACCCCACTTCCACCCTAGCGCCCCCCCCACCCCAACCCTCACTTCCGGGGTTTGAAGCGAACCGGCTCCCCTGCCGGCCCTCCCCCGGTTGGTTTAGTTTGGGCTGGTAACCACAACCCCCCCCCCATTGCGCTCCTGGCCGCCCCTACCTGCGGCGTGTAGCGCACGGGCAGCTTGTAGAAGGACAGCGTCACCGCGAACCAGGCGGCTGTGGGCAGGCGGAGGGTGGGCAGGCGGAGGGGTGGCCAGGAGAAGGGAGGCCCAGCAGGGGGAAATGGGGATGAGCGGCGCTTTATCTATGTTACGTCAACAAGGGAACGACCGCGTAAACTGGTGGAAGGACGGACTATGCGAACGGCCTCGCGCCGCTCCCTGCCACCCTCCCCCACGGCCGGCCCCTCCAAGCCAGCCAAGCCACATCCACGCACCCCATGACCCCCGCGCACCCCACGCACCCAGGAAGAGCGAGGGCACCCAGGCGGGCGCGGCCTCGGTGAAGGACACGCTGAAGCAGATGGCCGCCAGCACCACCCCGCCCAGCCGCCCCAGCACGGGCCGCAGCGGCTCGCCGCTGCCGTGCACGTGGTAGCGCCGGAACAGCACGCCCGCGCACACCGAGCAGAACACCACCAGCGTGCCTGCCGGGGGGAGGGGGAGCCATGCATGTTAAATTCATGACGGGGGAGCGGGAGGGGGAGCGGGAGGCGGAGGGGGAGCAGGACACGGAGGAGGAGGGGGAGGAGGACGAGGAGGGGGAGGAGGAGGAGGAGGAAGGGGGGTTGGGCTGTGTGAGAGAGGAGGGCGCAGTGCGCAGCGGCTTCCTCTGTTTCGCAGCACCCGCTGAGCTCCGTCCCCTTTCTACCCCTTCCATGCTATTACTCAAGGAACAAACCTGGGTTTAGATGGTCGAATTCGGAACCGGAATGACTATCCTACCCCCCTCCCCCTCGGCTAGTTTTATTTCTTGAATTAGAGTGGGCTGGTGCTTACAACTCGCCCCGCCCCCACCCCCGCCCCGCCCCCACCCACCAATGGACACCAGCTCTGCCAGCAGCTCTATCTCGATGAACAGCGCCAGGAAGCCGGCCGTGAACATGGTCACGAAGGTGGCGTTGACGGGCGTGCCGCGCGTGGGGTGCACCTTGGCCTGATGGTGGGCGGGAGGGGCGGAGGGACGGAGGGAGGGTGTACGGGATTGAGCGTGTGCGGGATGGGGTTCCAGGCGGTTCCAAGCCCACTGCCACGCCCCCTTTCCTGGGTTTGCAATGGTCTTGCAAATGGTCTCCGGTATATAAGCTGCCCTCCCCCCTCCCCTCTTCCCTCCCCCCTCCCCTCCACCCACCAGCCACGCGGGCGCCAGGTTCTGTCGCCCCAGTGTGACGTAGATGCGCGCCTGGCCTAGCAGGCTGCCCAGCAGGCTGAGGGGGCCGGGGCGGGGTCAGAACGGAGGGCGGGGTCAGAACGGGAGCAGCGATGGGGAGGGTGGCGTGGTGAGGCGGTGGGGGAGGGAGGCGAGGCGAGGAGCTGGGCGGATGGGCAGGTAGGCGGCGTGTGGCAGCGGGCAATCCAGATGTGTGTGTGTGTGTGTGTGTGTGTGTGTGTGTGTGTGTGTGTGTGTGTGTGTGTGTGTGCACTCCGGAGGGACGCAGCAGGTACGCCAACTGAACACCCTGAGCCCGGTGACGCCCCCGTGCAATGGGCCCATCACTTTCCCACAGGCATTCTCACAGAGCACACTACAGCTCGGCTTGGTGTCGACTCACGTACCTGCCCCGCCCCCGCTTTGGTTGCTGGAATCAACTACCCCCACCCCAGCCCCACACCCCAGCCCCCACCAAACCCCTTCCCCAGCCCCCACCAAACCCCTTCCCCTTCCCCTTCCCCGCCCCGCCCCGCCCCGCCCCGCCCCGCCCCGCCCCGCCCCGCCCCGCCCCGCCCCGCCCCCGCCCCGCCCCCGCCCCGCCCCGCCCCCACCTGGTGATGATGCCGGTCAGCGCGCCCGCCGCCACAATGCGCTGCGCCCAGCCCAGCCCCACGTGGTCAAAGGCCACCGCGAAGGGGGCGTTCAGGTCGATCACCGTGTAGCTGCGGGGGTGCGGGTGTGTGGGGGTGTGGGCGGGAGGTAGGAGCGGGTGAAAGGACGGCGGCAAAAGCGGTCCCCTACGCTCCCTTCAGCTTGGTTTAGATTGGGTAACCACAACCCCCCGCCTAGCCTCCTTGCTTTCCATAACAAAGCCCTGTATGCGTGCCCACATTGCGACTGGCCTGCTTTGGGGCCTGAAATGACGTACGATACCCCCCGCCCCCCCCCCTCCTGGCCACCCCCTCCTGGCCCCCACCCCCAAATGCTCTCTCCCCCTCTCCTCCCCCTCCTCTCCCTCACTTTTGCATGCCGGTGATGACCAGGCACATGAGCACGTAGAGGCAGGTGCAGATGGCCAGGCTGCCCACGATGCCGATGGGCAGGTCGCGGCCGGGGTTCTTCACCTCCTCGGCCGCGGTGGCCACCGTGTCAAAGCCGATGAAGGAGAAGAACACCACACTGGCGCCTGAGGAGGGTGAGGGGAGGGGAGGGGATGCCATGCATGTATAATTAATGACGGAGGAGATGTAGACAGACGTTGCGACACAGAAGTCATACCGATGACCAGAAGGGGGGAAGGGTGTGGGAGGGCTGGCGGGGTGAAGGCAGGGCGGGGCTAGCTGGGTACGGGCGCCGGGGTACGCGAGGAGGGAGTTGGGTTGGGAAACGCGGGGGCATGGGGGCATGGCCAGAACCTGGCGGACGGAGTTCACGCCGCCTGCTGCTAAGCGCCGCCGCGCCCTGGCTCCCCAATCCGTCTCGTTCGCCTCCTCGCTCTTTTGCATTGGGTTCGCTTCGCTTGGGGTTGGTATCTCCCCCGAACCCCCAAACTCCCAAACCCCCAGTCCGCCGCTCCCTCGCTCCCCCTTGGCCACCCGGCCCTC
The DNA here is from genome assembly GCA_016834595.1 of Chlamydomonas schloesseri. Lineage (NCBI taxonomy): Eukaryota > Viridiplantae > Chlorophyta > Chlorophyceae > Chlamydomonadales > Chlamydomonadaceae > Chlamydomonas > Chlamydomonas schloesseri. Next base: position 826,258 of record JAEHOD010000017.1, read on the forward strand.
CCGGCCCGACCACCCACCCACCCACCCGTGAAGATGCCGCGCGCGCCAAAGGGCGCGAAGGGGTGGTAGTTGTCCGCCTCCACGTGCGGGAAGCCGGCGGCCAGCACGAATATGATGAGCGCCACGTTGAGGCCGGTGACCAGGTTGTTGAAGGCGCTGCTGTCGGCGGTGGAGCGCATGAGGATGAAGCTCATGCCGACGACGGAGGCGAGCGCGGGTAGGTCCAGGGTGAACACCGAGGCCTGCAGCCGCAGGTAGCTGACGTCGATGCCTGGGGGGTGGGGGTAGAGGTAGAGGCGGGTAGAGGTGGGTGGGTGAATGGTACTGTGATGCGAGGGAAGTCAGCAGCCGCGTGTGCGAGCGGGTGGGTGGGCAGAGGTGGAGGTGGTGGGGATGGGGATGGGTGACGGCGGCAGTGGATTTTGGATTTGGTTTGGGTGCAGCCTGCCCCCCCGCCAACTGCGGCACGCCCCGCAGCTGCTGCTGTGTGTCTCTCCCTCCCTCCCTCCCTTCCTCCCTCCCTCCCTCTCTCCCTCCCTCTCTCCGTCCCTCCCTCCATCCTTCTCTCCCTCCCTCTCTCCCTCCCTCTCTCCCTCCCTCTCTCCCTCCCTCTCTCCCTCCCCTGCCCCTCCCCCTGCCCCTGCCCTGCCCCTGCCCCTGCCCCTGCCCCTGCCCCTGCCCCTGCCCCTGCCCCCTCACCAATGAGTGCCGCCGTGTAGGCTGTGAAGCCCTTGGCCACCGCCGCCGCCGACAGCGTGTACTCCAGAACCAGGTCACAGGCGGTCACCCTGTGGGGGAGGAGGAGGGAGGGGGTTCCATGCAGGGGGGGAGAGGGAATAGTGCATTCTAGGCGGAGGGCAGTGGTAAGGAAGGGCGGAGTTGCTGCGTGTGCGTGACACGCCTCCGCTCCCATACCCCTGCTCCTGCTTCTGCTCCCACAGCCTCGTCGCAGCCCCGAGTCCCAAGCCCGCCACAGCATCCCGCCACTCCGCCCTCTCCCCCCGCCGCCATCCCACTCAGCCCTGCCACTGGCACCCAGCCTTCCCGCCCCCTACCCCCACATTGCGGTGATGCATGACAGCTCGCACGCGCGGCTGCCTTCCACACACAGCACAGCGGGTTTCCCAACGGGAACGGTTTAACCCCCACCCCTCATCCCATCCCCTTAACGCCCCACCCTCCACGACGTCCGGCCCCTATCCGTAAGCATATATGCCTTGCATTCGTCGTATTTGCCTGTGCTTCAGTCGCTAGTTGAGTTTCTTGATTTAAAATGGGCTGGCACTTTCAACCCCTCACCCCACGGCCTCACCAGGCCGCGAACTCGCCAAAGGTCATGGACACGTAGTTGAAGGCGCCTCCCGCCACCGGCAGCTCCGCCGCGTACTCGGCGTAGCAGAAGGCGGTAAGCATGGCCGTAACCGCCGACAGGCCGTACGATACCACCACACCGGGGCTGCGATGGGGGCGGGCGGGGCGGGGCGGGGCGGGGGGTTGTGGTTACCAGCCCAAAGGGGGATTACATGCGTTAAAGTTACAAGGAGAAGGCGTAGTCAGGTACACAGGTACAGTAGGGGGAGGGGAGAGGGCGGGGTGGAAAGGTGGGGGGTGGGGGGTGGAGCGCAGGGGGCGCGGGGTTGGGCGGCGAGGGGGAGACGGGGAGACGGCGCGACAGGGGATACAGTAAGGGGGCGGGAAGAGGGGGCACACGGATTGCTTCTAGGGGCACAGCAGAAGCGAAATACGGCTTTGCAGGACCACCTGTTGACTAGCGCAGAGTCATCGACCGTTGCGTACGGCGGGTGCAGGCCGCCAGGCCAAGCTGTCACGTGACACCGCACCAGTCGCGCACGCCCGCTGCTGCACCGCTGCCGCCTCCACCGCCGGCTCCGGCGCCAGAGCCGCGCCGCTGTACATATACTGTCGTACGGGCACGTGCCGTACTCCTCAGTGCTGCCGTACTCACCCCGCGTACTTCCTGGCCGCCACGCCCGTGAGCACGAACACGCCGGCGCCGATGATGCAGCCGATGCCCAGCATGACCAGGCTGAAGGCCCCCAGCACCTTGTGCATTTCAAACCCGCTGGCCGTCTTGTCCTTCTGCTCCTCCATGGACCTGTCGGCCGGCCGCGTGGTTGGGTGTGTGGTCCGGGTTCGTGTATGTGTATGATTGTTAATGAGGGCGCGGGGCGCCGGTGCGGCGGAGGGAGGGTCGGGGTCTTGTCGTCTGTCGCGCAGCACGTTTTCGCCCGGCCGAGGCCATGTGCAACTCGTTTGGCCTGAGGTTTACATGCCTCAAGCGAGACCGCACAGTGCGCTTGCTCCAGCGCAGCAGCAGAGGCCAGCGCAGAGCCCAATCGATGCGGGGAGTGCAGCGCTAGGCGCTCACCTCACAACAAACGCCTTCGCCCTGAACTTTGCATACGTAGATTTGAGTTTGCTCTTCGCCCGCTCTATCCTCCCTGGTGACGCCATTTCTGCTTGCTGCTTCGCGCTTGGCGCTTTCACGTCAAGTGATGCTCGTCTCCTTGTGTGCTGAGCCAGTGGCAGTATTTATCACTAATAGGATCGTCACAGATATACGCGATGCCAACAGTGAGCGCAATAGTCGGGCGCCAAAAGAGAAGCTAGGGCCAACCTCCAGCAGCACACTCGAGTTTTGCCTGCAAGTGGTTTATCGGTTGTGTGTTTGTTTTGCAGCATTCAGACATTGCTTAATGATTCTGTTCATATAAGGGCCTGAGCAAAGAGGAGCGGGGTTCGACAGACGATTGATGCATCGATGGTCTAAATCCAGTCGCTCTGGGGCACCGACTGTCATGGTATTTTGTAAATCTAATTTGTGAATAAAATTACTATCAAAGCAACCATAGGTACAAGGAACACGAGTTGCATTTCTTGAACACGCTTTAGCCCACCCCAGCAGGATGGCCGACGACGACCGCGATGAGGAGGAGCAGCAGCAGGAGGACCTGAAGGACCGGCAGGGACGGGAAGCGGCCGCCGCGATGAAGAGCATGGGCCAGGAGGTGAAGCCTTTCCTGCGCAATTGCTTGAAGTATTGCCACCTCAGTATCTTAGATCTACAGTGGGGCAGGCCTTGAGTAGAGTGACCCAAACCGTGTCGATCGTGCTGCGTGCGCCTCCCTCCTTCCATCCGAGCAGGGGCCGGAGAAGGAGCAGCAAATTGATGCCAGCAAGGTTCAGCAGGTGAGGCGCTCATGAGGGGAGAACCAACGGCGTGCTCCGAGGTGCCAGGTGTTAGGGGAGAGGCTAGAATGACGGCCGTTGGTTCCTCGTGAACTCTAAGCAGCACTGTGACGACTACAAAACATGCCCCCACAGGCTATGCAGACACTGTACGCAGCGCAGAAGGCCAGTAAGGATGCTGAGCGTGCCCGGTAAGCTGCTTGGCACGCGGGGCTCGGGGCGGTGATAGTTGGTGCCGGTGAGCGGCTGCTTTTGCGGCTGTTGGGGCTCAGCCAGTGCGGCGGCTGAACACATGAGCGGCGCATGGGGCGCCGCGGGCCGGGCCCAGAGGTGTGCACGGCATGAGGGCGCATCCCCATATGGATGCAAGGTGCAGCTGACGAGGCTGCTGCGGATCAGGTGGAGCTGTGGGCCAACAACAGCTGTTGGCTACCGGCCTGGTGGCCCCACAAGCCCTATGCCCATCAAAATGAAAGCGAGGGACCGGGCAAGACTGGGGGGAAGCCTATGCACAGTCCTTCCCCTTTCCTCGCAAGCGAACTAGGGCTAACGGCAAGGCGCCAAGCCAAGCCACATCATTCCGTCCACCCCGGTCCCTGCCGCTCCTCACCCACGCCACGTCCCTGTACGCCCACCGCTCCTTGGGGTTCGCTGTGTTTGGGCTGGTCCTTACATCGCCCCCTCCTTCCGCCCGCTGCCCGCTGCAGCGAGAAGGAGCTGGCGGCGGTCAAGGTGGCCAAAGAGGACATCGACGTGCTGGCCGCCGAGTGCGAGTGCAAGGACCGGAAGGCGGCGGAGCGGGCGCTGCGCCTGGCGGGCGGCGACCTGCGGAAGGCGCTGCAGGCGTACCTGGAGGCGGGCGGCGTGCTGGCGGCGTGAGGGGGCAGGGAGGGAGGCGGAGAGCAGCCGGGCGCAGGAGCGAGGAGCAGCGAGGAGCAGTGTGGTGGAGGAGAGTGGAGGATGTGGAAAAGTGAGGAGGGCAGCGAGGGATTGTTGATAGGTTCAGGGGGGCAGGATGAATTGAGGGCAAGCAGCAGGAAGTAAGTTATAGCGCGCGCGTGTGTGATGCCACATCCGGCGCCGTTTCATTGGGATGCAGAAGGCGGCGGAGGACGCGGGAGGACACGGCTGATGTGTGTCGGGGAAAGCAGGCTGCTGGCGGGGAGTGCGGAAGTATGCAAGTATGCGCGGAGGCGTGGTGGACGCCCTGGGAAGCCGTGGTAAGTACGGAACTGTTGGGAGGTACGTATCAGGGGAGCATGCACCGGCTGTAGCTAATAGAGAATTAGAGATGGAGCTGGAGCAACAATTGGAAGAGGAGGCGACGGACTGTCCCGCAACGGGAGTGTTGATGTAAGGAGAGCATGCGTAATAAGCCTTAGTGATGTTTAACCGCATACGAGCCCGCGCCAGCCCGTGGTCGTGAGGTGATTTGCTCACAGGCCGGCATTTGCGCACAAGCCGGGATTGACCGGCCGGACGATGCTCTCATACAGTCATACACCTCAAACCCGGATGGTACGGCCAAGTGGCGATGCCTGGCGGTGCGTTAGGCGTGCGGTGTGCATTGTGTGAAGCACATCATAATGATGACGCAGGTCGGTGCTGGAAGTCCAAAAGCCCGGACCAGATGACCCACAGTTCCAGCATTGCGCGTCCGTGAGCCACGGATCTGTCACACCACTCCTGATATCCCGGACGGAGCCCAACACGGAGAGCCCTGGTCAGTCTTCACCTTGCCTAATAAACCTGTTATGGACCTATAGAACTCCTGTCCACGACTAGCTGAATTCTGCTCTCAAGCATTGTCCGCGACGCCCCCTCTCTCAGTGCCTCATCTGTCACCAAGCCGTCTGCTAACAATGCCAAGATGACAATCTGACATGCCGCGCATACACAACCCTTCAAAAACATGCAGTCAACCTACACACATGCGCGTTCCTGTCACGACATGCAATCGATTCCCCTCCTCTGTGCAACTGTGCGCGTTTGCTCATGGCCTCTTCAGCGGCTCAGCGCGCAGGCCCCGGCCGCAGCCCCAGCTGCCGGCACAGGGCGTTGCAGGTGTGCGTGGCGAAGAAGTTGCACATGCCGGCCTGCCCCTTGTCCGTGGCGCCGTTGCGGCGGCCGCCCGAGGCGTGGTGGATCACGGGGTCTGTCAGCGTGAAGCCGTCGGTCGAGTTCCACACGCCCTGTGTGCGGTGGGACGGTAGGGTGGGGGCTTAAGCGCTTGGATGCTTGAGCGGAAGGTTTGGGCACGCGCCTCAAATGGACAGCGCACATCCTGCTTTCAGGGCAAAGGTGGACCGCAAGCAGGTCCAAAACGCCGCCACGCATCTGGTGCAAGCGGTATATCCCTGTGTAACACGGCCCCGCAACGCACATCCCCCCTTGGCTGCATTGCTTGACTCCGCTTCCTTTGGCTTGGTTTAGTTTGGGCTGTTAACCACACACCCACACACACACACACACACAAACACTCCCCCTTGGTACTCTCCCTTGTTTTCTCTAACACACACACACTACGGCGGAGCTACCGACTGGGTGAGACTACGGACAGCGGGCGGGAATCAGGGAATTAGGCGTGCTGGGTAAACGTTTTTAGGCGCATGTCGCAAGCATATGGGTGCATGTCGGGGTCGGTTTGCTTCGCGAACGCCCGACGGGTTCCAGGCTATTTCTGCGGGTAAGTATGACTACAGGGGCTACGTGGTACCGTCCAAGAAGTATTCGGTGCGTATCCGTCAGTAAGTGCGAGCGATTGCGGGGATTCCTCTCCGTTTCCGTTTACCAACACACACACACACACACACACACACACACACGCGCGCGCGCGCACACACACGCACGCACGCACCTGCAGGTCACACACCAGCTTCCTCCCCTCCGTGCAGTCCCACGTGAAGTGCGAGAAGGCCTGTGGCACGTCCTCAGTGCGTGCGCCGCCGGCAGCTCCAGCCGCGGCGCCAGAGTTCTCCTCCTCCTCGTCATCCCCATCCTCAATAATTGCACCGAGGAGCGCGTTCCTGCTGCGAGCAGCGCCCTGCCGGCCAGCCGCCACGCCGCCCGCGTTGTTGTTCCTACCATGCACGCAACAGAGGCCAGTGGAAACACGTCAGCCAAAACCTGTGAATATGCTGATGCGTTACACGCTGGGTGGAGCACAAGCGGGAAATCCAGGAATCCACAGCGCTCACCACTTCGTAAACTTGCCCTCGAGCTCCTGCTCAACCAGTATCTCCAGCTGCCCTCCGGCGCTGTAGGCATAATAGCCGTCCAGGACTCTGTAGACGTAGCAGGGCAGGAAGTGCACCTGCCAGGCCGGGCCTAGACCAAGCCGCCGGTTGAAGAGCGCCGCCAGTTCAGCCGCCTCGCCTGGGGGAATGAAAGATGGAAAGGGCATCGGGCCAGAATGGGTGGTGATGGAGCGCACCTGAGTAGACGGAAAGATACAGCAGTATTTGAGTAGCGGAACATTAGCGAGGAAGCACCCAAAGCCCCGACTGACCCTGGGTGCGGCAGAAGGTGCGGTGGAACCTGGGGTCGAACAAGTGCTCCTGGTGCCGGCTCTGCTTGGCCACCAGGCGCGGCCCCACCGCGTACGCCGTGGCGCCGCCGTCCACCGACACCACCTCCGTGCACTGGAACACCACCCGCTCCGCGCCCTCGCTGAAGGCACGGCGCGCGTGCGCCACGCCCCACTGCACCTACAGGAGGAAAGGTTGCCAGAGTCCAAGCGCAGGGTGAAACATGCTGGTATCTGTCATGACAGCCAGCGCCATGCCAAACCCCTAGCACGCGAACCCCGCGCAACTACCCAAACCATAAGCCGAGCACACCTGGGGGAACTGCTCACGCAGGATGCGAACACGGGTGGTGTCCAAAAAGGCCGCTGGCACGAGCTCGTGTGCGCGCCTGTCGTACTGGGACTTGGACAGGAACTTGGATGCGACGTAGATGTCGAACGACACGCCGTTAGTCAGCAGCTGGTGCTCCTCGTAATCCTGTCACGTCCGAACGACGTGCGTGTCAGCGTGTGCAATGTCGCATACGTCAGCAACCAGGTGTACCCCATGAGAGCCGTACTAACGCAGCAAGTAAGCCAGGTAGCCCCCGGTGTCGCGCGCCCACCTGGCGCTGCCCCTTGGCCCGCAGGTCCGTCCGTAGTGTGAGGCCCGGGCCGCCTCCGCCTCCTCCGCCCGCCTCGGTGCGCAGCGTGGTGAGGCTGCTGGTGAGCGAGGTGAAGGCGGTGCGCAGGCAGTTGGCGGACAGGCCCAGCTTCTGTGGTTGGGGTTGGGGATGGGCAAGCAGAAAGGGAAGGACAAGGGTGAATGCGGGTAACACAAGCTGGGAGGACCGGGTGCGTGCGTGACACGGTGCAGCGCCCTCAGCAGCGCCGCCTGTGTGCCGACGCCTCCCTACCTGGAACGAGCCCCGCGGCAGCACCTTGCTCATGGCCTGCAGCACCGCAAAGTCCTCCGCCGCCGGCCCGAACGCCACGGTGTTGACCGACACGCGGTCGCGGCCCAGCAGGTCGCCCATGGTGCGGATGCAGGTCAGGCACTTCTCGTTCATCTGTAATGATGGCAGGGTGAGCGCAAGGCCAGCAGAAACACAGCTCGCTGTTCTATACGGTATTGTGCCTCAGTTGCATTACTTGTAAGAAAAGAACAGACTCCCCACTACCGTACTCACCGCCTTCTTGACCAGGTACCGGCAGTCAATGGCACGCTTCTTGCTGGAGAAGGGGCAGTTCACCAGCTGTCGCTTGCCGTTGGCCCGGACGACGCCGTTGGGGTCCTCCTGCCACACCTTGAAGCCGTGCGGGCAGTCCATGTCGGTGTGGTCGCTGGGGGCGCCATCGCTGAGAAACACCAGGAACAGCTGTTTCTGCTGCGCCGCGTCCTCGCGCATCAGGTCCAGGGCAGCTTGCAGTGCCGGAAGGTAGTTGCCGTGCGAGCGCGCGTAGGATTTGCTGCGGCGTCTGATGTAGGACAGCAGCTCGGCGTCGGGGCTGTGGCGGCGCAGCACCACCTCCGCCGCGCCCTGCATCTGGATGAGCGACACCTGGGGCGTGACAAGGATAGCAGAAGGCAGGTGGGGGGGACAGGGGGGACAGGCCTTTGATGGCAGATCTGGTGGCGGGTGTTGCCTCGGCTGGCGCGGGCTGTTTCTGAAGCTGAAATGCAGTCTACTGAGTGTGGGGACGGTGATCACTCATCGGATATGTGCCTGCTGCAGACTGTGCAGACATCCCCGAAGGAATCTGCTCTCAAGGCACTCCGCATCCCTAGATATCGTATTCAGCCCCTCGTGCGCACCTCCATCCTGCTGCCGCCCTCCAGCTTGAGCTGCGGCTCCACCAGGTCACGTGCCAGACAGTCGTACACGGCCGCCGTACGGCTGACGTACCCGGGCACGTCGTCCTTGCGCATGGAGCCGCTGTGGTCAACCACCACGATCACGTGCGCCGTACCGCCGCCCGCCGGCCCGATGGCGGCCGGCGGCACGTCCGGCGCGTCGTCCAGCCGCCAGCTGGTGATCTCGTGGCGGCTGGTCTCATCCGTGATGTACACCACGCCCTGTTTGTACGTTGTGTGGACAGGGAGTGGGCGGCACGAGCGATGAGCGCGTGGACGACACGTGTCGATGCCGATGTGCTCACGAGAGTCAGGAGCCGGGCGGGCGCCTGACACACCAAGCCAGTAACCTCACGACACGTGCGCCTCACCTTGTGCGTGTATCTCCAGCGGACCTGGCCGTCCCGGCCCGGGTTGGCGCGCTCCTTGCGTCCATACTTGACCGCCTCCTGCAGCTCACGCCGCTCTATGCCACGCTGCTCGCGCCGTTCGCGGCCGTGCGTGTGGGAGATGAGTGTGATGGCCGAGGTGGCCAGCGGCGGGGCGGCGGAGGCGGGGCGCGCGACGGGGTCGGGCCGCACTACTCCTGGCACGACAACCGACGCTGATAAAGATTGCTGCTGCGAGAGGGGCACCGAGACGGGCCCATACGCAGCAGCTTGTTGATTGCGCGCAGCAGCAGGGTAGGCACCAACAGAAGCCTGCGCCGACCTGGGCGGCAACACATTTGTGCTGTTATAGTTTACAGCGGCAGGCCGCACGTGCGACGCAAAGGAATGCCGTTTGTCCCATTCCTCTCGACTTTCCACCAGGCCAAGAGCCGTGAATAGCTTTTCAATCCACCCCATTCCATGTGGGTGTTACTACCAAAATGTGTATAGTACATATACAGGCGAGGCCACTGTTAGCAGGCTGGGCGTAAGTTGACGTGCCATTCCTACCCGTGACGGACCCGTGACAGACCAACCCGGATCTTAACGTTCACTTCTCCTACATGCCCCAATAACTTCCACGCATTTCAGCCATGAATACAGATATATATTTGTGTCACGTGTGACCTCATATCTCATACGTTGCGCGCTGCACATTTACTTTGCATGTCACCCGCCATACCACTTGCTCGCCGCCCCAAGCTTACGCCCCACTCCCGGCGTGCCGCGATTCGAGTTGCACCACAACGGAGGCTTAAGTTCCTGTCCCTGCCACCTGCTGCCTGCCCCTCGGCCCCGCGGCCGCCAATCAACTTGCCAAGCGCCCACCTGCGGACTCCAGCGGCGCCTCACAGAAACGAGCACCAACACCACGGCCCCTTCCACTACCGCAATTGCTGCGGCTGCCACTACCGGGAGATGGCGCTGCTGCGCGGCCGCGTCATCTCCAGGTCCTGGCCCGCCTCACCCGCTGCGCCGCCACCGCCACCACTGCTGCCGGCGTCCGAGGCGCCGCCTGCCCGGGCTTCTGCGTCGGCCTCCAGGCCCGAGCCCTCCTCCATGTTTCGCTGCACCAGGTTCTGCGCGACGTGGGGAAGATGGCGGTCAGGGCCAAAGCATGGGGCTGGCAGGATTGGCGGCAGTCGTGCGCGCAGTGACTTGTGCGAGCGCAGCGGCGACTAGGCTCAGGCGGCGCCAGGCAACCGCTTACAATACCCGCACCCCCTCGCCTCCCATGGCTTTCCCCTGAACTTTTGCAGACGTCAAGCCCGAAATCACCCAGCTCATATCCCGGCCGGCGGCCTCAACTACGGCGAGGAAAGCTGCAGTGGCAGCCCCCGGTCGGTTTTGTTTCTGGCCCCCACTTCGCCTCCCCTGAGCTCGTGCGCCTCATGCCGCGCATGCGGCCCCCGCCCGCGTGCTTACGCTACCGTACACCTGCTCACCTCTGACTTGAGTCGTCTCTGCAGCTCACGCTCCTCCTACACAAGATTATAATCATGATGACATGCACAGTAAGGCTAACGCTGGGGCATCTTATGGTGAAGGGCTGTAGCCCGGCCCAACCCAGCCCATGCACGCTGGCGCCGCGTGCCCGTGCCCAGTCTCAAGCGGCTGCTTACGCAGACTAGGCTACACAGATCTCCGTTTGACAGGTGCGTCTCCCAACGGCCAAATCAGGGCCGTGAAAGCATCAGCTCTGCCACTCCCGCGGCGCAAGGGGCTCACCTCCGCCTTCTGTAGCTGGTACTCCGCAACTGCCCACTGGTAGGGCGAGTTGTCCAAGCCTATGAACCACCCTGCCCACTTGTCGAAGCAAGCCCACGCTGCTCCGAGATTGCACCAAGCGGGGTTGGAATGTAAGACTGAATGCCACAGAGAAACTACAGTAAAAAGAAAGAGAGTCCCAGGGGCACATCTCTGCCCCCTGAAAAGAAGAATGTGCTGGCTCACCTGCTTGTAGTCTAGCGGCTATGTGCCATCCGAAAGCGCTCCAGGTGCGTTGCTCTCTGCTTGTGAACGCAGCTGGCGCGGAGCTGCTGCTGCTTGTGCTGAGGCCGTCCATAGCGTAGTCTGGTAGATTGACAAGTATCACAAATACTGTATAACTATAAACACACGTATGTCCGGGCGACTGCCGCAAACGGCAGGGTAGACGCAGACTGGACTCGATTCCCGATTCATATGCTCCGACTCACAGTTTGGCCGCTCAGCAACTATCCAAATCGATTTTGTGTAACGTGCCCGTAGTTCTGCAATAATTCTTAGTTTTTCAACGCGAGCTGCGTGACCTTCGACAGGACTCCACTTTGCTCGCGCGCGCCTTGTCCGCGCGATTCTGTAATTCGTATGACTGCTTAAACGATGGACGCTATATAACAGTCAGATACATGGCTGCCAACGCGGCGCGCGTGCTCTTCGGGTTGTGCATTTGGCTTGTCCTTGGAAGCGTGTGCGCGCAAACTGGCATTTCGCCCACAAATGGCACAAAGACAAACAGCACGACCACGACCTCGGGTACAACAACGGTCACGCAGCAGTCCACTAGTACCACCAGCAGCACGTCGACGACGACGTCTGGTGCCACTGTGAACGGCCCCACCACTGGCGTGCCGGGGAACAACACTGTGTATGATTGCAAGACAGCTTCGCCACCCCTGGTTAACCTCGGGTGCGTGAATGCCTACTGGCCAGCGTCAGTGGCCTGGGAAGATGAGCTGTGCGAGAGCAAAGCGACCGGGTTGAGTGGACTGGGGCCTGGGGCCGCTAGGTCGAGGGGCAGGCGGTTGGGGGCGCAAGCGCCAGGGCGGCCTATGTAGCGGGGCCTTACAAGGTACAAGGAATCGTGTCCAAAGCGTGTTGCACATGACGGGCCGGTAAACTGGCAGCTGCTCACGTGGAGGCCACCGGGCACGCACCCTGCCCCACCTCATGCACATATCACCCCCACCTCTCCCGAGCACCTTATGTCTGTAACCTCATGTGTGCAGGAACCTGACACGCGGCTTCACGGTCGTGAACACGGAGTTCCGCAACTGCAACGGCGGCACTGCAATTATAATCGCCTCGGAGGTGTCGTCTGGCGTGAATGTCACCTTCAACAACTGCCGCTTCTACAACCTCATCAACCTGGTCGTGCCGCCGGACACAAATTTCGAAAATGTTATGGGCGGCGCGCTGCGCGTCCTGGGCTCCGTGGAGCTGCGCCTGGTCAACTGCAGCTTCTACAACAACCAGGCGGTGCGAGCGGCCGCAATCTACGCGCGGGTGAGTCTCACGTGTCGGGCCGTCTTGCACACCAGCGCGTTACACGGTGACCAGCACCTGGGTCTGTGAATGGGGATAGAGGCCCTGGGCGGTCCTATTGGAGCCGCGCCTCCCGCCCGCCTGCGCGCCAGCCTACCCGCCCGCACTCCAGCGTAACTGCCTGACAAGGCGCACATCGGCGGTGACCCCATCTCTTGCTGGTCTCCCCTCCCCCCTTCCAGGCCGGCAACCCGGGCCCCAGCGGCTTTCTGGTGCTGGATGGGACCACCTTCAGCAACAACAGGGGGCAGGGCACGGTGATGATTGACGACGGCGCGGTGGGCAGCTGGAGCGGCGTGGTGTTCCGCGAGAACTTCGGCGGCTCGGCGCTGCACATTCGCTCCATGCGCACCACGGGCAACTCGGCGGCGGGCATCATCAATGTGGGTGCGGGCGCAGGATTGGGCTGGGGCGCTGGCACGGCATTCTGTGCCGTAGAGCCGGGTGAGGGACACACGAGGTTGGCGATGGGGAGCGGATGGGACTGATCGCCACGCACCCACGCGGCCTGCCTGCCTGCCTGCCTGCCTGGCCTCACTTGTGCTCACCTTTCACAGACGTCCTTCATCAACAACACTGCCACGGACGGCACCACGTTTGGCTCGGAGTCGGACCTGGGGCGCTGCGGCGCGGGCATGTACATTGAGAGCACCTCCTATTCGCTCACCTTCGCCAACCTCAACTTCACCAGCAACACCGTGAGGCATCCGGGCGGGGGAAAATGGCGTTTGGGCGGCAGGGCTTTGGGGCGGGATAGGGCGTTGGGGCGGGATAGGGCGTTGGCAGGGCGTTGGATCGCAGGGACGGGGGCTGTGTGTGAAGGGCTTGAATAGGGCTGCGAAGCGCCTGGGCGCTTTGGGGCGCAGGGTCGAACACACGCGGGGATGTGCTCATACCGACGGACCACCTCTTGCGATGGCGGGCGATGGCCTACGCTCCGGCAGGCGCTCAAGTGCGGCGGCGCCATTGCGTTGACCAACGTGGATGAGATCCTTCTTACCAACAGCACGTTCAGCAGCAACCGAGCCAACGTCACCGGCGGGGCGATCTGGGCGGAGAGCGCCACCCTCATCACGCAGATCTCCACCTTCACGAGCAATTCGGCGCAGCAGGTACCGCACCGTGTGTGCGCGTCGGGGTGCGCGCCTGACGTTTCCGTGGCAGTGCCGTGCGTGGTAATGCGTGTGCGTGATCTTACCTGCCTCTCAGGGTGGTGCGTGCGGCGTGGGTGCCTGGAAGCCGTTCGTTGCGCAGCGCCTCCGCGCGCAAGCTTTATGTGGCACCAGCATTATATTCTTTCATTTGAACTCACCAACAACAGGGCGGCGCCATCACTGCGGGTATCTCCACGGTGCTGCGGACGCCCAACAGCGTGTTCCGCGACAACAGCGCGGACCGCTTCGGCGGCGCCATCAGGTGTGTGCGTGCGGGGGTTGGGTGGTCAGTTTATTTGGGGGGGTGGGGTGGGGGTTGTGGTTACCAGCCCAAACTAAACCAAGCTAAAGGAAGCGCAGTCAAGCAATGCATTGGGGGCGGAGTGCGGCGGCGTGCGGTTGCGGGCATGGCTAGATGGACGGCTGCATGCGTGAATGCGAACGGGTGCCGTGAGCGCAACGCCGGGTCCTCGGCCTACACATACGCATGTAGCACCTGCCGACGGCTGCTGTCCTTCCTGCTCGGCCCTTTCGCCCGCTCATTCTGCGCATCACCGCCCCCACACCACACCACACCACACCACACCACACCACACCCACTCCCGCCCACAGCGCCTTCAGCGGCGCCTCGCTGTACATGGACAGCAGCCGCTTTGTGCGCAACTCGGCGACATACGCGGGCGCGGTGGAGTGCTGGTCCTGCCCCAAGGTGGTCGTCAACAGGTGCGTGCATCGCGGGGACGGGGTGGGTAGTTCATTCCAGAAACCCAAGCGACCATTGCAACCCAAAAACCAGTGGGGGGCAATGGGGGTTACTGGTAAACAGTCCCGGTGAGAACAAACTGCGGAGAACGTGACAATGGGGTAATGGGGCAATGGGGGGCAGTGTGCATCACATGCAGCACAATCGCGCTTTGCGCCTGTGGATGTTGCATTCCGAGCAGTCACATGTTCATGTCAAGTCTCGCTTGGCTGCGCTGTCGGCCCTTGTTCCCTGCTCTTGAATTCACTCCACACCGCGTGCACCAACCAACCGCCACCGCAGCTGCACGTTCCAGAGCAACACGGCCCGGCAGTCGGCCGGCGCGCTGTCGCTGTACGGCGCCACCTCGGCCCTGACGCTGAGCGGCAACACCTTTGTGAACAACACCGCGGCGACGCGCGCGGCCGTGACCACCAAGGTAAGGGGTGCGGGCGGGTGGGAAAGCTATCGTGAGTGACGCAAAGTAGCAGTTGCGCGGCGGATGCCCGCAATGTTCCTCGCGGCCCCCTGACTACTCCGTCGCAGCTGCTGCTCACGTATATTCCTATTTCCGTCGCCTGACTGATTGTGTGTGTTTGTGTTTGTTCGTTGGGCTGTGCAGCACTGCTTTCGGGACGGCAACGGCCAGGGCGGTGCGCTGTGCGTGTCACTGCAGGTGGGTGCCTGGGTGGGTGCCCATGCGGCCGTGCAAGGGCAGGCGTGCGTGTTTGAGGCGCACAGGTCCTGGCCAAGCAGTCGTATGGGCTAGTCGGTCCCGTGTGCTCACCCACTCGTCACACCCACACTTGCCAGTGCTGCATGTCGCCGCTCGTCTGCACGAAACGCGCTGGCCTCCATATTTACTCCCGTGTCGTTGATGGCAGCGCCGACATGCGCTGAACCGCCCCCGCCCTGCCCCTCTCCTGTAGTAACTACTGATGCCTGCGACCCCCTCCTGCTCATACAGGCAAATGTGGACCTTGTAAATAACACCTTTGTCAGCAACCTGGCGACATCGGGAGGCGCGGTGAGTCACCGCCTGCTATTCTGGACGAGCATCACTGCTGCCGGCTGCTGCCCTGGGTTGCGACACACACTCGAAACCCGCTGCCAGGCCGTGACCGGCCGCTCTCATACTATTTCCTCCTAAACTCGCGATACCTGGTGATGCGCAAATTTTTCGTTCGCAGATCTACGCCTCCCGGCAGTGCGAGGTGCTGGTGGATGACGACACGTGCCAGAGCGCCTCCGTACGGCTGTACGGCTCCAACGACTTCGCAACCAACCGGGCGGTTGGCGGTGGCGGCGGCGCCGTGTACGCGGTGGAGATCGCCGGGCTGTCGCTCGCCTGCCCTGGCTCAACCGCCGCGAACCTGACTGATGGCGACGAAATCCCGGATGTGTACACCAGCAGCGGCTGCTCGGGCTGGTCTGGTAACAACACGGCGGACGCGGGCGGGTACGGCGGCGCCGTTGCGACTGGTATGGCTGGGCTGCGGACGGCGGACCGGACCAACACCACAGCCCTGCAGAAGTTCACCAGCGACGACCTGCTGCCGGTCATGTTCGAGATGTACGACGCGTTCGGCTCGAGCATTCGGCGCGGCAGCTACGACGCCAATGGCACGACCGTCACGGTAGGGCGGCAGGCGAGATAGCGAGGGGCGACAACGCGCGGGGCATGCCAGCGCAGTGCAGGTTCATAGAACGTAGCTTTATGTAATTGCATCACATCTACAAGGCGTGTTTGCGCCAGTTGCATCTAGCGGAGCACCACAGCCCGCATTTTTTACCATGTGACACCACTGCGCTCTTTTTCCGCCGTTCCGCCGTCAAATAAGCACACACACACACACACTCTCACACACATTTGTTCTCTCCCTTGTGATCTTTAACACACACACACATACACTCCTGTCAACCCCTACAGGTGACGGTGAACAACTCCAGCGACCTGCTGAGCGGCTCCAGCAGCAACATCACGGCGCAGGGCCTCGCCACCTTCAGCACGCTGCGCCTGCGCGCCGCGCCCGGCCCCTACAACCTCACCGCCACCGGGCTGCCCAGCGGCGGCGACATCAGCGACTACGAGCCGGCGCTGGTGGTCGTCACGGTGGGTGTGCAGAAGCTAGGAGGCCCCCGTCCACTGGGTTGGTTCGTAGTAGCAGCAGCAGCGCTGTAGGCAAGATGGCGCTGACACCCCGCGCCGTGCGTGCACGCATGGTACATGGTCGGTGACGCTGGCCGGCGCACCGCAGGGCAGTGCTCCCTCCCGCACACAACCTCCTGCATGCCCGCTTTGCTACGCGCGTGTCAATGGCAACCCTGTCGCCGCCCCTCCCCGCCCCGGCGCAGGTGCGCGCCTGCAGCCTGGGCGAGGTGATCGACAACGGCGGCATCACGTGCCGCGTGTGCAAGGGCACGCTGTACTACAGCTTCCGGCCCGCCAACGCCGAGTGCGACGTCTGCCCCAGCAACGCATACTGCCTCAACGGCGTGGACACAACCACCAACTCCAGCTCCATCTCCACCACCGACTTGAGTAGCAGTGGCAGCGGTGGCAGTGGCAGCGGGAGGCGGCGGCGGCAGTTGCTGAGCAGCACGGACCAGCAGTACGTCGGCAAGGGCAACGGCTACCTGGTGCCCAAGGAGGGCTACTGGCACAGCTCGCCCTTCTCGCCGCAGGTGCGTCCCGCGTCAGAGGTGCCCGCGTGTAGCTAGGGCGGGGCAAGGGGGTGTGTGTGTGGTTACCAGCCCAAACTAAACCAATCTAAAGGGAGCGGAGTTAAGCAATGAAGGCAAGGCGATACAATAGGGGCCCAGGCGGTTTAGGTTGATTGACCAGTGCGCAGCTGAAGGTGTGTTCTGCAACCTCCCGAGCTCGCATTTGGCGCGTTATGCCTTTGCCGCCGGCCCTGCTGTGTTGGGATTGGTGCCGCCGCCGCAGATGAGCAAGTGCCCCACCTCCTCGGCCTGCGACTACACCGGCCGCGCCGCGGCCATCGGCGCCTTCCAGACTGTCAACCTGTCCTCGCGCGACACCAACACGCCCACGCCCTCGGACAGCCCCATCGCCAACATCTCCTACTACTGGTCGCTGCAGGTGCGTGCGTGCGTGCGTGCATGTGGTTGATTTCCCCAAAATGAAACCAATGGAGAAGGGTGCGGGCGGGGGCAAGAGGGGGGTATTTGGCTGTGTGGGTCAATCGCGAACGGCGCCCCTCCCCCATGGCCATGTCTACCCGCTGCTCGCCACCACCACCTACTAATGCATGGCTTGCCCCGCCCCGCCCCGCCCCTGTGTGCGCAGTGCTCCGAGGGCTACACGGGCACGCTGTGCGCGCAGTGCGACACGCCCGGGTACGGCCTGCGCAGCAGCGGCCAGTGCACCAAGTGCCCCGCGCAGGTGAGGAGGGCCGCGGCGATGGCCTAGGCAAGGTGGCCTAGGCAAGGTGGCCTAGGCAAGGTGGCCTAGGCAAGGTGGCCTAGGCAAGGTGGCCTAGGCAAGGTGGCCTAGGCAAGGTGGCCTAGGCAAGGTGGCCTAGGCAAGGTGGCCTAGGCAAGGTGGCAGCGGCGCCCGCATTGCCTCCCATTGTCCATCCATGCAGTATCTGAGCATGTTCCCCTGCTCCACCGTTAACGCCATATCTCAAGCTCATCTGGTGGTTCTGTGGGCGCTGCCTCGTGGCCTGCTGCTGCTGCTGCTGCTGCTTGTGGCCACCACCAACCCCTTCCCCCCTAATGCCGTACAGGGCCTCAACACGCTCTACTACTGCCTCAGCTACCTGCTCACCATCGTGCTGCTGGTGTGGACCATCCGCTCCACCCTCACGCGCTCGCTGGGCGAGGCGCGCGCCGCGCACAAGGCTGTCCTGCGCCGCACGCGCAGCCTGCGGCGCCAGACCAGCGCGGACGCCGAGGACCTGCACCACGACGTCGGCGGCGGCGACGACGGCGAGGGCGAGGCCGAGGGCGAGGGCGGTGAGGAGGGGTTGGAGCCGGGCGAGGGCCGGACGGGCGCGCGCCCGGTGGCGGAGGGCGGCAGCTGCAGCCGCGGCGCCAGGGGCGGCAGCGGTACCGCCAGCGGTCACAACAGCCGGCGCGAGGGCCAGGGGGTGCTTGAGCGCGCGGCGGTGGAGGCAGCAGCCCAGCTGGAGTCCGGGGCGGAGCGCAATCGCAACGGATATGGAGAAGCAGATAGCGAGGGCGAGGGCGAGGGCACGGGCCGCGCTGCCGTGAACGGCGGCGAGAGGGAGGGCGAGGTCCGGGGCGTGCCCAAGCGGGAGGGCTCGGTGGCGGGCATACTGCCTCCTGCGGCCCTGCCAGGCCGGTCGCGAGTGCCGCGCTCCGTGCGGGCGCGGGAGAGCCGCCTGGGGGCCGGCGGCGCAGCAGGAGCAGCCGCCGCGGGGGTGGCGCCTGGCGCAGCGGCCGCGGCTGCAGACGGCGGCGTGCTGTCGGATGACCCCACGTCTGGGTCTGACGGGGATAGCCGCGGCGTGCAGTCACGGCACCGGCTGTCGCGCATGTCACGAGGCGAGGGCGCAGCTGGGCCGTCCGGCAAGAGCATTGGCGCCGTATCCGCGGCGCCGCCGTTCGGCGGCCCCATTGCGGAGAGCGCAGAGGCCGGCGGCGATGGCGGCGAGCCGCGCAGCAGCGGCACGGGCGGGCTGTGGGGGCTGCGCAAGCGCGTGTCCAGGAACGGCCGCGGTGGTGGCGGCGGCTGGCGGCGCGTGGACACAGACGCGGAGGTGGTGAGCTCAGCGGACTGGGCGGACCGCCGGCCGCATGCCGACGTGGATGACGATGACGATGAGGAGGAGGAGGACTGGGAGCTGGATGACGGCAAGCGCCGCGCCGGCAGCAGCTCTCGAGGCGCCAACGGCGCCGGCAAGGGCCACGCCGCCGCGCCGGGAGGAGGACATGACGCCGGTGCCGATGGCGGCGCCGCCGGGGCGGAGGGCAAGGGCGGGCACCAACACGGCGGCGGCGGCCTGGGGGACATGGTGGGCGCGGGCGCGGGCAAGATGCGCTGGGCGGCGGCGGCGCTGCGGCGGCGGCAGCGGCGGTTCAAGGCGCGGCTCAAGGCGGACGAGATGCATCGCGAGGAGAAGCCGCCGCACACCATTGTTCTCAAGGTGGGGTGGGCTGAATGTGCGGGCTGGACGAGGCTCTGACAGCACCCGGCACCAGCTTGTGGTGACCTAGCCACGTAACGGTACCTCAGCCTGCACCAGCACCAGCACCTGCACTTGCCACCTGTCACCTGCCTCCTGGCCTCAGCTCCTCAGCACCTGCCTGCCCGTGCCGCCTGCCCCCACTAATGCCTGCCCCCTGCCGCCTGCCCCCTGCGCGCTTCCTCCCCCTCCCCCCGCAGATCCTGGTCAACTACCTGCAGGTCACCACAGTGGCTCGCGACCTGGACCTGGAGTACCCCGCGCTGGTGGAGCGCATCTTCAACATCGGCTCGCAGGTGCGTGCGTGCGTGCGTGCGTGCATGCATGCGTGCATGCGTGCATGCGTGCATGCATGCGTGCATGCGTGCATGCATGCGTGCGTGCGGCCGCAGTGTTTGGAACGTGGCTGGCGTTGTGCGCAGCGTGCAATTCTACTCACCCGTTTGAACGCATGGGCGCATGGACTCGGGCGTTGGCGGGAGCTACGACAGTCAAGCAGCACCCAGACCCCACATGCACAACCCCCTTCTCGCTATTGCTGCTGACGTGCCCCCCACCCACCCACACACACGCACACACACGCACACACACGCACACACAGGCCTCATCCGCCGTGTCCACCTTTGTGTCGCTGGACTGCTCGCTGCCCGACAACGGCCTGTCCAAGGCCATCCAGCGCACACTCATCAACGTCTGCCTACCCGGCATATTCGTGCTGCTGTCCGTGCCGGTGAGGCGCAGCCCCTAATGTGGAGGGAGGGGGCGGCTGCCTGGGCGGGTGGGTGCCAGGGGTGGGGAGTTTGCGCACGTGGGCCTCCACTGTGTGGAGGCAAGCTGCAGGTGTGGCAGTGCGTCCTGACAGGTGGTATATGCTCGCGCTGTCGCGCGCTCTCGACGCCGCCGCAGGTTTGGATGCTCCTCTTCCTGTTCGCCGCACGCGGCGGGCGCAAGACTGCCGCCGCCGACGACTCCGGCCCTGCCGGCCCGCCCGCCGAGAGCAAGGACGGGCCGCTGCTGACCAACCACCACTCACACCAGCACAAAGACGCCGACGCCAACGCAGACGCCCCTGCCGACGACCTCGCGGCCGCCAAGGAGGCCGCCAAGGCCGAGTCTGCAAAGCTGGCGCCCTCATCTTCATCCGCATCCGCACCCGCCGCTGCAAAGCCGCCGCTGTCCGACAAGGACGGCAGGGGCGACGGACTGCATGGCGGGCAGGTGCTGTTCCGGCCCTACTTCGCCACGCGCATGGCGGTGACTCTCATTGCCGTCATCTTCTACTTCTACCCCTCGGTCACGGACGAGATCCTGTCGGTGCTGCAGTGCAAGGAGGTGGACTCCAGCAGCGGAGCCTACGCCGAGTACAGCCGCGCGCTGGGTGAGTGCGTGCGTGGGGGGGGGGGGGGGGCCGGGGTGGCAGGACCTGCGAGGACAGGGGCGGGGCGAGGAGAGCAGGCGGGCGCGTGGAGCGGGCGTGTGGACGCAGCCGTGTGTGGTGGAAGGCGTGAGGGGCGGGGGAAGCTGACACGGCTGGACTGGCCAATGGCCGCTGGTGGGGCCGGGCCTGAACCCGGCCGATGGGTTGTTGATTTAGTCAAGCTTGCTATCTACTCCTACGCCCATGCAACCTTTTTCTTTTTCTTCCCGAAGCCCATCCCCCCCGCCCCGCCACCCTCGAACCCGAACCCGGCGGCCGCAGGCATGTACTGGGAGCAGGACTACGGGCTGCACTGCTTCCGCGGCTCGCACCTGCTGCTGGCGCTGGTGGTGGCGTTCCCGGGCGTGGTGCTCTTTTGCCTGGGCGTGCCGATGGCCTCTGCCGCCTTCCTGCGCCGCAACGCGCTGCGCGGGCGCCTCAACGAGCGCAAGTTCAGCGACCGCTACGGCTTCCTGTACGAGGGTGGGTCCGCATGTACTCATGTGCTTGCGGGTCAGCAGCTGCTTGCAGGCGGGGTGCGAGTGGGAAGGGGGAGGGCTGTGGTTGCCAGCCCAAACTAAAGCGACCTAAAGAGGGGGGGCAAGGGGCACCGGGCACCGTATGAGGGTGGTGGACGCTCACGTGAGCTGTGTGCAGACGGGGTATGCGAGGCTGGGAGGGAAAGGGGCGGGGCGGGTGGGCGGGGCGGGTTGTGCGCTCGCGAAGGCCCACCAGCCAGCAAGGACCTTCCAGGTTGAGATGTGTGGCGTGGCACCCTTTGGCGTCAGTCGCCACGCGCACACACCCTCTCGTCACACACGCATGCGCACACACATAAGACCAAACAGTTGTACACACATGCTCACATGCGGTACCCGGCCGCAGACTACCGGCGCAGCTACTACTACTGGGAGAGCGTCATCATGCTGCGCAAGCTGTGTGCGGTGGGGCTGCTCATCCTCACCAGCAGCCAGGACGACATCATTCAGGTAGGGGCGCGGGGGGCGGGGCGGGGGGCCGGGGCGGGGCAGAGGGCTGCGTGGGCTGCGTGGGCTGCATCAGCGGTCCCGGATATGTTGTTTCAAGGCCGGCGCCTGCACATCGGCCAAACAGCTTTGAGCAGGCCCTGCCTGAGAGCAGAAGCCTGAGAGCAGAAGTAGCCCCGGCGCACATCTGTTGCTGCCGTTGTCGCACCCGTGCTTGCGCCGCCGCCGACGTAAACCTTACGGTGCCCTGTGTGTTGCTGCCGTCACGCGGCCGCCACGCCCCGCACCCCGCGCCCCGCACGCAGGTGCTGTCGGTGCTGGGCGTTGTGGTGGTGGCTCTGACGGCGCAGGTCATGTGCAAGCCGTACGTGTACGAGCGCTTCAACAAACTGGAGCGCACCAGCCTGGTCGCCACCTCGCTCATCCTCTACCTCTGCTGCTTCTTCCTGGTCAGCAACCTGTCGGACACGGCGCGAGAGGTAGGTAGGGGGGCCGGCCGGACGCCGATGAGCGAGGGAGAGGGGTGACGAGCGGTGGGCGATGGCGAGAGCTGGGCGATGGCGTGGCACGCACCAGGCCGGCACGCCTGGTCTCTCCCCCCCCCCCCCCCCCATTTGATAAACACCATCCTATGGATGGCTACCCCCCCGCGCCGCGTGCGTGCCATTTCATGCGTCCTGCTACGTCTGGCCTTGCTACCCGCACCAACCAATGCACAAGCACCCGCATTCTTCATGTGCGCACGTGCGTAACGACGCCGCACGTCATGCGGGCCCCCCGCATGCGGCGCAGGTGCTGTCGGTGATCATTGCCGTCATCAACGTGGGCATGCTGGTCTGGTTCGGCTACTGCCTGGCGGTGGAGGCGTGGCGCTACGCGGTGCGGGTGCTGGACTCGGACGGGGACGGCAAGGTCACCAAGGGCGAGGTGCGGCAGTTCCTGGCTCAGACGCTGGGCGCGCCGCTGGCCAAGCTGATCAGCTGGCTGGTCCACCCCGCGGCCAAGAAACCCGCCAAAGCACAGCACGTCAAGCGGAATGGCGCAGCGTCAGCAGCAGGGACCGGGGCAGGGGCAGGCGCGGGTGCGGGCAGGGTGACTGCCGCTGCGGCCGGCGGTGGTGGCTCGGCGCCGGCGTCACCAGTGCGGCAGCCGGCGCCTCCACCGCCGCCACCGCCCTACGGCGGCGGCGGATTCCGTAGCTCGGGCGCGCCCGTGAGCGAGAGCTTGGTAGCTGCCTTTGGCAACGAGGATGGTATCGATAGCGGCCCTGCTGGGTCAAGGAGGTCGTTGGCTGTGGCTGTGGCTGCGGCACTGCCACCTCGTGGGTCCGCACCGGTGGTTCCCGTGCCGCCGGCTCGCCACCACAGCGGCGCCAACGGCGCCAGCAGCCACGTCAGTGCCGATGGGCGAGGCGGCGGCACGGGCGCCGCGGCACTGGCAGGGAGCTTTGTGGCCTTGCCGCCGCCAGGCGCGCTGCCCGGCTCACCGCTGGCGTCGGCCGGCAGCGGCAGCAGCAATGAGGGCCTGCAGCGGGCGCAGCTCAGTGGCAGCGGCCATAGCAACGGCAGCACGGTGGATGGGGTGCCGGGGCCCCGCAGCGGCGCCAGCTTAGGGTAGCTAGGGCCGTGTGGCGGGTGCAACCGCGCGGCTTCGTGAAGGAGTGGGATCTGGGCCTCCGGTAGTTCAGGCTGGATGGACCTGCTTGCATGACGGGCCTCAATCCTGTGACTGATTTTGTGAATGGATCACTACCTGAGGCATGAGCATTGGGTTGGATGCAAATGCGAACATGTGCATCGGAGGCATTTACTCGAATGCGTTGTGACCATTAGGCTCATTTATGGATCAAATTAAGATGACTGCGGCCTCGCTCTCATAAAACAGGCTAGCGATACCTCCTCATGCTCTTGTGGACGCACTGGTGGATTGCCGTGGGAGGCCGAAAGAGTGCGGCGCTGAAACTGCACCACGCTCGTGCCTGATGTCTGTGGGCGTGGCGGCTGGTCCTTACAGTTCTGTGGTCTTTGTTGTATGACAGGCGGCACGTGACAATGAATGTGGGCTAGCACTTGCATGTTCGAGAGACGCAAGGTTGGGCTGGGCGGAATGCGGCACAGCAATACGGTTATACGGTACTCGAACCAACCCCATACACAGCCGCTGCGCGGCGTCGTTGTTAGTTGGCGCGTTCGCCAACCGCTGCCCGCTGGTATGTGCAACTGAGCATCGAGCTGTGACTAGATTTTGCGCTTACGTGTCACGCAACCTGCCTGGTCACGGGTTCGGTTACGGCTTCGGCATTCTTGATGGCTTGTGCGGACCGGCAGAGGTGCCGTGCACGTGTGGGTGGGGGTTTAGGGTTAAACGGTGGGCCACCAATGGCTCTCGCCAACGCGGCGTCCTCACACGCGAACAATGCGTCGAGATTGCACCCAGAACAGGCGACCTCGCAGGACGGTGTATTGGGGCTGGTCGTGTGCCTCTGGTAGGAGTGTGAGACGCATTACGACTCACGCGCCCGCGTCGTTAGTACCCGCCGTGACGAGGAAGTACCACCAGAAAGGAAATACCGCTGTACCGCAGCTTTGCGCGTGTGTGCCGTACCGTAGCTTTGCGCGGACGTGGTGTTGACCGTGGGTAGCGAAAAAGTAGTGTGTGGGGGGGGGGTTACAAGGTTACAAGGTGGTGCACGTGCGTGCTTGCCATTCCCTGTCAAGCCATGGCCCGGGCCTAAGTAGTGCTGTAGTGTCCTAAGTGTCCTCGACTTTGCCCCTCCTCCACGCATCGACGGAATCACGGAAAGGCTCACGTCTAGCAGTAGCAGTCATACGAGAAGGCCACTGGACTACCTGCGGCTGAGGTGTGGGGTTGATCGGCCCAACAGGATTGAGCCACATGCTGCAGGGGCACCTCCCACGGCACGTCCGCCCGGCGTTGGTTGGTTCCAGGCCCGGCTTACATCAGGACTTGGGCCTGGCCCGGATGGGATTGAGTCTCTTCGTCATGCCTTTCCATCTAATATTATCAAAGCTTAGGTTTATCGGAAGATGCTATAACTGCAAGGACTGATCACAGCATTCCAGCAACTTGCGCACGCCTTTCGAGTTTCGGCCGTGCAAAAAGGCCAGAAACCGACAAGAAATCAGAAGAAGAGCTCCATCGTATCAACAGGTAGACGAAATGACACTTATCATCTGTTCAGCGCACTAAATACTACTATTTGGCGCAAGTTGCGCAGAGCAGCCATGGAGGCCCTCCGTGCGCGCGTCCGCGAGCTTGAGTCGCTGCCGGAGGCTGAACTCGTTGAGTACCTGCGGTTATTAGACGAATATCTAGGTGCCGGTGGCAAGTCTGCCGTCGCACAGAGCCGCTCACATAAGCAGCGGACTCCGTCGGCGCGGCCCGCCCCCGTCGCGCGCCCCGCCTCCGCCGCCCCGCCGCTGGCCACCTCGGCCATCACGCTCATCTCCCACACACACGGCCGCGAACGGCGCGAGCAGCGCGGCATAGAGCGGCGTGAGCTGCAGGAGGCGGTCAAGTATGGACGCAAGGAGCGCGCCAACCCGGGCCGGGACGGCCAGGTCCGCTGGAGATACACGCACAAGGTGAGGCGCACGTGTCGTGAGGTTACTGGCTTGGTGTGTCAGGCGCCCGCCCGGCTCCTGACTCTCGTGAGCACATCGGCATCGACACGTGTCGTCCACGCGCTCATTGATTGCTCGTGCCGCCCACTCCCTGTCCACACGACACAAACAGGGCGTGGTGTACATCACGGATGAGAGCAGCCGCCACGAGATCACCAGCTGGCGGCTGGATGACGCGCCGGACGTGCCGCCGGCCGCCATCGGGCCGGCGGGCGGCGGTACGGCGCACGTGATCGTGGTGGTTGACCACAGCGGCTCCATGCGCAAGGACGACGTGCCCGGGTACGTCAGCCGTACAGAGGCCGTGTACGACTGCCTGGCACGTGACCTGGTGGAGCCGCAGCTCAAGCTGGAGGGCGGCAGCAGGATGGAGGTGCGCACGAGGGCTCCTTCACTGATTCCACGGTGAATCTTTCATATTAGAAGCTGGTAATCGGCATCAGCCCGATGTGCGAGATGCCACTTCCGTATCGCACCTTGCACCGCATGCAAGCGCAGATTTCGCTAATCGAGATGCAAGACGAGGCGGAGGTGGTGCTGTGCCGGAGGCCGCCCGACAGCGCCCTGCTAGATTACCTGAAGGGCAGCGGCCAATCCTACGCACGCTCGCACGGGAACTATCTGCCAGCCCTGGACGCGGCCCTGGAGCTGATGCGCGAGGACGCGGCGCGTCAGAAGCAGCTGTTCCTGGTGTTTCTCAGCGATGGCGCCCCCAGCGACCACACGACCATGGCGTGTGAGCACGGCATCCGCGTTTGGCAGGAGGACCCAAACGGCGGCGTGGCAGCACGTGGCAGGCCGCGGCTCAACCGCTGCCCGTACTCGTCGGGGTGCCGTGCACTGGTGCGGCAAGTGGTGAGTCAGTTACACCGCCGCGGCCCATGCACCTACGGAGCTGCTCGCACGCCGTCCATTTGCCCGAAACCAACAGGCACTTGCCGCGCGCAGACCTCTAAACCACGCAGTATTTGTTGCTGGGGTGTGACGCATACCGGTATACAGGTGCAGGCGAATTGCCTGGATCGCATCCGCACCATGGGCGACCTTTTGGGCCGCGACCGCGTGTCGGTCAACACCGTGGCGTTCGGGCCGGCGGCGGAGGACTTTGCGGTGCTGCAGGCCATGAGCAAGGTTCTGCCGCGAGGCTCGTTCCAGGTAGGGAGGCGTCGGCACACAGGCGGCGCTGCTGAGGGCGCTGCGCCGCGTCACGCACACACCCGGTCCTCTCAGCTTATGTTACCCACATTCACCCTTCTGCTTCCCTTTCTGCTTGCCCATCCCCAACCCCAACCACAGAAGCTGGGCCTGTCCGCCAACTGCCTGCGCACCGCCTTCACCTCGCTCACCAGCAGCCTCACCACGCTGCGCACCGAGGCGGGCGGAGGAGGCGGAGGCGGCCCGGGCCTCACACTGCGGACGGACCTGCGGGCCAAGGGGCAGCGCCAGGTGGGCGCGCGACACCGGAGACCGTGAAGGCATGCGCAGGATGCCTCCACAACCGGCTGTCTTAGGGCTGGCACATTACCACGTGCATGGCCGCCACTATAAGGTTTGGACGGCACACTCCCACCTTACTCCACTACTCCCTATTTTGCATGTGCACAACACACCACCACAATACAGGAATACGAGGAGCACCAGCTGCTCACGCACGGCATCAAGTTCGACATCTACGTCGGCAAAAACTGTCTCTTCAAACGTCAATACGACAGGCGCATCCGCGAGATGGTGTCCGTGCCCTTCCTCGACACCTTCCGTGTCCGGGCCTTGCGCCTGGATTTCCCACACTTGCAATGGGGCGTGGCGCACGCGCGCCGCGCCTTCAGCGAGGGCGCGGAGCGGGTGGTGTTCCAGTGCACGGAGGTGGTGTCGGTGGACGGCGGCGCCACGGCGTACGCGGTGGGGCCGCGCCTGGTGGCCAAGCAGAGCCGGCACCAGGAGCACTTGTTCGACCCCAGGTTCCACCGCACCTTCTGCCGCACCCAGGGTCAGTCGGGGCTTTGGCACTTCACTAGGTTTGGGCTACTCAATGACTAGTGACTAGTGGTGTCTTTCCACCTACTCAGATGCGCTCCATCACCACCCATTCTGGCCCCATGCCCTTTCCCTCTATCTTTCCTTCCCGCAGGCGAGGCGGCTGAGCTGGCGGCGCTCTTCAACCGGCGGCTTGGTCTAGGCCCGGCCTGGCAGGTGCACTTCCTGCCCTGCTACGTCTACAAAATTGTGGACGACCGGTATAGCTACGCGGAAGGAGGGCAGCTGGAGATTTTAGTTGAAGAGGAGCTCGAGGGCAAGTTCACCAAGTGGTGAGTGCTGTGATTTCCTGGAGGCCTGGACTTCCTGCTTGCATTCAGCAGGCAAATGACCTAGCGCGTTTTGACGACTTGTCCTTGCGGTTATGGCAGGAACAACAACGCGGGTGGTGTGGGCCAAGGGCGCCTCGGCCTCTCTAGCAGCAACATGCGCAACAGCACGGCGCGGAACAACAACAACACCGCGCTGGGAGCTATCGCCGAAGACGAGGAGGAGGAGGAGAGTGACGAGGATGCGGAGGAGGACGCGAGGAACAATGCTGGGGGTGGGCCAGCGGGCGGCGCGGAGGCCCACATTGAGGACGTGCCACAGGCCTTCTCGCACTTCACGTGGGACTGCACGGAGGGGAGGAAGCTGGTGTGTGACCTGCAGGTGCGTGCGGGGAAGGGGGCGATGTGCGTTGCGGGGAGTGTTACACAGGGATATACCGCTTGCACCAGATGTGTGGCGGCGTTTTGGACCTGCTTGCGGTCCACCTTTGCCCTGAAAGCAGGATGTGCGCTGTCCATTTGAGGCGCGTGCCCAAACCTTCCGCTCAAGCATTCAAGCGCTTAAGCCCCCAACCTACCGTCCCACCGCACACAGGGCGTGTGGAACTCGACCGACGGCTTCACGCTGACAGACCCCGTGATCCACCACGCCTCGGGCGGCCGCCGCAACGGCGCCACGGACAAGGGGCAGGCCGGCATGTGCAACTTCTTCGCCACGCACGCCTGCAACGCCCTGTGCCGGCAGCTGGGGCTGCGGCTGGGACCGGTGCGCTAAGGCCTGGACGGGACCCTACTTCCCACGGTGCATTAGTAGGATAGTGGGCGGCGTGTAACAGCAGGTTTCAGTGAGGTTAGGAAGGGGATAGGCAGCAATTGTTGGATGGCACGACAATAGGTTGGTAATCCAAGGCTTGGTGGCAAGCAGGGTGGCAAGAGTCTTACATATAATCATGTTGATTTGCTGATTGCGTCCTTGGCAGACGTGAGAATGCTGGTGCAATTTGTTTGAATGAACAGCCCAGCTTTAGATAACTAGAGCAGCAAACAGGCGACTCCAGGCAGAACAGGACATGACGCAGCATCCGGGGCACGCCATGAGTGTCTGGTCAAGCTAGGCGTCACCTGCGTCAAGGCAACTGGCCATAAATGGTGACCGTGATGCAAGATTGCGTTTGTTTAGGCCGCGCCCTGAGAAATGTTATGATGCAAGATGAGTGGGACTGAGTGGGATCGTCGCATTGAGCAACGACGCCTAACGGTGCGGCGCAGAGGACGTGACTGGCACTCTGCACACTGACTTGACAAGCGGCGCCCAATCGCTTGCTTACGAGCACACGACCGGTCACACTGGTTACATATCACCGCCAGGTTGGTGGCTCCTGGTTAACGCCATGCATCTCTTTGCAGCTGTAGCAGCGTGTACACTTCCACACCCCATAACTTGACACAGATTTGCGTACGTGGGTGGCCAGTCGTCGCGCTGGCGCCTGGCTGCACTCGTGCGTGCCGAAGCTCCGGTTCATCAACCCTTGCCATGTTCGTCGATGTACACGCTGGGGCCGCATACGGCTCGCTCCCGGCGTCTCACACGCATTTTTAGAGCATTTCGATAACTTGGCCCGAGGCCGTGCGAACTTACGCCCATGACGAAATCACGCCCCAGAGCCTTCGACTCAAGTCTGCGCCTGACAACACGTGCACGGGGCTTGCGCTCCGTGACACACCGCTCCAGCACCTCAAAGGGGCCGCATGTGTGTCTCCGCCCAGCCCCTGGTACCTCCCTTACATCTGCCATTGCTCCGGAGCACGCCGCATTGGAAGTACGTATAGAGAGTCATGCTCAGGGACATTGTCAGCACAATAAACCCGTGCCGCACGTAAGGCAGACGCATCCCCACCCACGGCGCTCACTTCCCGCCGCATGCCGCCAACCCCCACATGTCGGCGAAGTTTCCCGTGCCCCATGCAGTCAACACTCGCTCACGTGCAGCCGCACATCACGTTCACACCATTCGACCTTTCTTAGCCCCCAGATCCCCCTCCTCACATTTTTGTGACACTCAGCTACCCGGGGCCAATTCGAGCAAGGCGCTCAACAGTCAGCCCTGGTGCTGGGCGTGGAGTGTGTACGGCGAAGCGTCTCACTGCCACGCAACCCGCGCACACTGCGTCCCCGTCCTGCCTGCACCTGCCACACCGGGACGATCACGCGCATAGAGACGAAGTGCCTTACTACGACTGGCTATATAATCCAGCAGTTTGCTAAATAAGCGGGAATGAGCCCCAGCAGCACACACAACCGCAAACTAATGTCCATCCTGTCTGCAGCCTCCCTGAGCCTCCGCTCGTCTTGTCTTTAGGAATTACCCGTATCCTGCTGACCGTCAGCCTTCCCAACCAATCGGGCAGAAATGTGCATTGCAGAGCATGGCACGCACAGCGACACTGCTGGACGGCATTTGCACCGGTGACCCAGCCGGGACGCCGTTGGCATCTCCACACCTTATTGTCAGCTACCTTGGCACTCAACAGACAACGACAACAAACAACAATGATGCACTGTGGGACTCCGGATGACCAGGCTTACGACAGCCAGCTGCTTGCCACACAAGGAGCCATACCAGTGAACCCCAAACAGCAATACAGCATTAGCCACCGGCCGCTATGCGCTCAGGCACTGATCGCGTTCTCGCGCGTGGCTCTGGACGAATGCGCATGCCGGCCTGGAAGCAAAAATGTCAGTTGCCGCTCCGCACCGTCCTAACCCGTCACGCTGCAGCGGACCGTTACTGACAAGGTCGCCACCTGCCCCGGCATACCACATCATTAAGACACCACAACTCTGTAGTTATCTCGTACGTTACTCGGAAGACTTGGAACACATGCAAACTCGGCCGCCCGCCGAACTACACAATAGCTAGTAGCCCCTGACGCTATTCATGGCAGCTGCTGCGGCTCGGGTCTGCCTCGCGCTGCGCATCGCTGCAGCCAAATCGGTGAGGCGAGCCGTCGTGACCGCCGCTCAGTCATGGATCCCATGTCACCGGTGACACGTGCTGCACACCGCACGGCCGCCGGCTCCAAAGTTCCCACCACCCACGTGCTCATCTCCCCATCGCTGCCAGCAGCTGCTTCCGCTGCTGCTCTAACGCCATGAACATGTCCAGCTTGCCCTTGAGCTGTCGGGCGGGACGTGGAAGCACGTATGGGGGAAGGAGGGCGTGTGTGAAGCCAGGACACGAGGACAGGGTGGCTGCTGACGCACGCCTAAAAGTGCACTAGCGCTGCGCTGTCGGAAGGGTCTAAGCGGGCTGGTAAGAGCTTGGCACGCACAGGCACATGCGGAGGGGGGAGGGGCAAGCGGCTCACAACCACTGTGTGCAGCACTTAGTGGTGTCGTGCCGAAGGTCTGGCCAGTGGCTGGAAGCGCGCGGCTTGTTGCAGCCCTGCTGTTGGGGCCTGTAGACAGCTGGCTTGCGTGCATCCTAGCTGTGGCACTCGCTGTCCACTCCAAGACAAGCAGCGGACAACTTGGCTCGAGGTCCCCACCCCCCACTTACCAGCAGGTAGTGGTCCCGCAGCTGGCCCAGCAGCGCCGCGCACATCGCTTGATTGGCCGTCTGGCACCCTTCCCGCATTTTTATGCACAGCTGTGCGATGGTGGCTGCGCCAAGGCTTGCGCTGGAACCTTTAAACTGATGCACGAGCTGGTCCAACTCCTTGAAATCAGGGGCCGGGGCGCTTAGCATGGCGCCCATGCGCTCAATCTTCTGCACAGAGTCCTCAAAGTACAGCTGCACGACCTCCGCCACAAAATCGGGGTTTGTCTCGTCTTGAAGAGCCATCAGCTGCGAAAACTGTTCGTCGAGTATGCCCTCCTGCTGCAGCTGCGCCAGCAAGGTGTCAATATTCTGGCATACAGCTGCATACTGCGCCTCCATCTTGCCAGCTGACAGTGCTGGCGACGATGGCCCTCTCCGTCCGCGGGCTCGGCCCTGCTTCCGCCGAGCGCCTCCTTGCAGCTAGAAAGCCAGGCGTTACTCTATGATAGTCCAAAGATGTGAGCAGACTACGTGACGGCCCCGCAATAGCTCGAGGCCGCCCTCGAAAGTCAGCCTTGCTCGTGCGAAGGAAATTTCCCTGATCCAGGCGCTCTACGCAAGTTTTGAATTAGCTTGAACTCAGTTCAATAAGAAAATACAACAGGCCTTGTTGCTGTCGCTAGACTGTACTTTTGGCAGGGAAATGACGAGTTGTGCAGCTTTGCTTAAAAATCGTGAAATTCTATGTTATCTGATGCGTATAGCTAGACCAGGGGCTCGTTGGCGCCGGCGCGCATGGGGCATGAGATCTCGGCGTGTGCGTGCCGGCGCCCCAAGCGCCCAGTGCGACCCCTTACTTGGTGCCACCCCTTACTTGCAGTTGTCCCATCTGTAAGATCGCAATCTTACTTGCAGCGTCCAACCTTTCCCATTCTCGCGTTCTCATTCGTCGGGCTGCGGTACGCGTACTTATGGTCGATAGCACAAGGTGGCTACCAACAGGGGTGGCTGCCAATTTGGCGATCACTTTCTGTGGCCTTGCTGGCCTACGCTTGAGGTCATGCACGTTCAGATTGAAACAGTGGGTAGCTCCGGCCTTGCTGGCGTACGCTTTGCAAACTCTGACACCGCTTCAGCTTCAGTTTCTGCGTCTGTTGCTCTGGTACTGTTGCCTCTGCTTGTGACGCCGCCGGCCCAGCCGTGTTTCTTCCACGGCGTTTGAGGGGATTGCATTGCTGTTGGTCCTTGCATGCGCTTATTTTACCTGACGGTATGCGACTGCCTCAATTTCCCTCTCAGCTCGCGTGGGCTACGCTACGTTCCGCAACGCAGTTACGCAGTGGACTGTGCGGGTGTCATGTGATATCGGCAGTCGCAGTGGTTGTTTGAAGCTGGTGTCCATGCACGGTGCGACGCAGTGATATGCGCCGGCCTGGACCCCCTGGACCCCCTGGACCCCCTGGGGCCTGGGCCCCCAGCAGTGCATGGCCTCCAGCGGTGAGCCGGAAATGAGCCGGAAGTCGGGAAGTGTCAGCATCATTCCAGTGCTGTAACTCAGGCACGGACATGCGCTACGGACACGCGCTAAAATGCGAATGCGAAGTGGGCGGGATGAGGTTGTCGGCAGGAGCAGGCCGCAAGGAAAGCTGGTGAGCGCCGAAAACAAGTGGGCACGTGTTACCTCGAAAGTGACGGTAACCGTCGAGATAGTCGGCGTCCTTACTCTCGCTGACATCTGACAGAAGACTATGCTGGGCTGAGGCGCTGGGCTGGCGTTCGCGGCGGGCTGTGGTAGCGAGGCCGGTGTGCGGTCAGTATAGTCCATGTCCAATCGCGTGCAATGCAGTGAGCTGTAGTCTAACAGCAATCTGGCACTGCGTTGTTTTGTGGGGAAGGTGGCTGGGGATGGGGTGGGTGGCCTTACCGTATGGGGGAATGACGGTGACCGATTACCGCCCGGGCACAGCCGCAAGCGGCGCGGTCCGGCCGCCAGGGCGGGGCCAAGACTCCAAGAGACTCGCCACGTACATGCAACAATTGCGCCACAACAGGGCAGCACTGCTGCTGCCGGTACCAAGGGCGCCACCGCCGGCACCGCCGGTGCCAGCTGCACCAGGGCACCTGAGCTGCACCAAGGCCGCCACCGCCAGCTGCTCCGAACTAGACTAGGTCCGCCAGGGGGTGGTAGAGAAGATACGGTGTCAAACATGGTGGACGGGTGGGAACTGGGAAATGATGATTAGGTTCTAAACCGCGTGCGCCAGAACAATGGTTTGTAAATGTTTGAGCCCTATCGTTGCAAGCAAGAATTGTGAAATGACGGGAGAGGTAGACTAGGTGCACCTGGCAAGGCTCACACCTAGCCACCTGGACTCTTTGCATTATGGGGTGCTGCGAGACTGCACTTATTATGACTATTGGCGTGATAAACATAATATCCCCCGGTGAAGCACCTCCTAGATTCGTTTGCGGCGTGGGTGCCTGTTAGCCCGGCCACCCCGCGCCTTGCGGCATGCACGCATGGCAGCATCCCGGACGGCGGTTCCCCAGCGTCACTGGGTGGCTGTCAAGCAGACGTCTGGTTCTGCCCCAGGGACCAACCGCTAGCCACAACAACCTTTACATCTCCGGAACCGGGGGGGGGGGGGTGGCGGGTCCAGGGATCGAGCATGTGCTGTGCGAAGCTGAAGCGTCGCGAACAACGAGGCTAACGCTTAGTTCATGAGCGTATAACAGGGATGCAAGTATTTCGGTTGTTAGCGGCCCCGCGCACGGTGGCGTCACAAGCTGCTCACTTAAACGCAGTTGTGCAGTGGTTTGGACTTGGAGTGCCCCTCAACTTGCAAAAGAGTTTGAGGATTCTCAAACAGGCATAAGCAAGTGACGGCGTCCAGTATCGGGTAAAACGGGCGAAGACACCTTCTGGACCCTGGAGCACTGCATCGGCAATCAGAGAGAACTCCGCTTCTCCGTGTGGGCCAGACCTCAGTCGACCCTCTGTAATAGCGTTTTCGTGCTGACTGTTGTGCCGTTTGTTTTACCACCACCTGTCCTGTGAACCTGCGAGACCGACCCTTCAAACCTTGTTGCGACCGATGCCGCGCGTCCCCGCTGCGAAGCCCGCTGTCCCGACCGTCACTCTGGTGCGCTGCTGTCCATAGATCTACTCGATGTATTTGTTAGGCAGCGAATGCCGTTTGCTGACCCGCGCTTGGGGGTGCTGCAGGTGCGCGGTGGAGCAAATGGGAAGGCCAAGCCTGCACCTCCTGCCCGGACCGTGCTGGTTGCCGCGGAGCAGCCGCCCGCTCCACCCAGCCGGAGCGAGTTCGAGAAGGTGGGACCCGGTCTTGTCACCCTGTGCTAGCCCCTGTTTGCCGGCATGTTACTGAGGTCGTGCTTCTTCCCTCGCAGGAGACGTGCCCCCTGTGCGTGGAGGACCTGGATGAGACAGATATGTCCTTTCAGCCGTGCCCCTGCGGGTGAGCCATTGTTTTGGTCGCTTCTAGATGTTTGTTTGGGCGCGAGCGAACCTGGGGACGCTGAGCGCTGAGCCCCTGGTCACCCGTTTTCACAGGTACCGGATGTGCTTGTTCTGCTTTGAGAAGCTCAAGCTTCACTGCAATAGCGTGTGCCCGAACTGCCGGCGAGGGTTCGGCAGCGATGAGGCTAGGGAGTACGCGAAGCAGCTTGAAGCGGAGCGCGTGCAGGAGGCTATGCGGCCAAAACCTTCAGCTCCGGCGCCGGCTGCCTCAACATCGGCAGCGAGCGCGGTCGCTAGCCGCGCGCCCCCTAAGCCGGTGACCGCTGCGCGGCGGGACGCCCCGCCGCTTCCAGCAGCCAAGCGGGGGAGCACAGCGCTCGAGGACGCGGGGTCAGGGCTGCCTAGCGGCGTGACGTGGGCAAACGCGTCGCCGACCAGCGGGCTTTCACGGAACCAGTCTGTAGAAATCGAGCGGCCGGCGCTGAGCATGGACGAGTCGTCGTGGCCCTCTCTTGGCGCGCCAACCACGCACCAGCAGCCGCAGCCCACACGGCAGCACCTGCAGCATCACCATCACCAGCACACGAACTCGCAAGGACAGAGCAGCATGGTGGCGTCGGCGGCAGGCGGGCAGCAGCACCGCCACAGCCCATCAGGCGCCAGCGAGGGCCTCAACAGCTACGACATGTCAGGCCCGGGTACGCGGCGCAGCAGCTCTGTCGCGTCGTCCATGGATCGCGCAGCTAGCAGCAGCTCGCTAGAGCTCATGTCGCAGGATCCGCCGGTTACGCCGGAGCAGCTGCTGCAGCTCCAGCACCAGCACCAGCAGTACCAGGCGCAGCAGGCGCAGCCAGTGTCCCTGTCCTCCTCCTCTTCCGCCTTTCCGCCGCTGCCGCCCCCAGGGTTCGAGGCTTCGTCCTCCTACTTTGGTGCGCAGGTGGCGACGACGATCAACGGCATGCGCCGCGCGGTAAACGTGCCGCTTTCGCTAGGCAGCAGCAGCGTGGAGCCGTACCCGGAGGCACCCGCGCTGCTGGCGTCCATGCAGCAGGGGGTTGCGCAGGGGACCGTGTCCAGCAAGGAAGCCGCGTCACAGCTCATGGCGCTGCTGCAGCAGAAGAACCAGGACCAGGTGGCAGCTCGGCGTCCAGTGACGAAGCCACCCCCCGGCTTCGGCGCGCCGGCGCAGCCGGCCGCGGCTGCGCAGACACAGGCCTCTGTCGCGGCTCAAGGTGCGCCACTGGTTGCGGCACGCCCACCACCACCGCCTGGCTTTAGCCACCTGCAAGGAACCGTGGTGCAGGCACCAGCTGCTGCGCGCGCGCCCATCCAGCCACCGCAGCAGACAGACGCGTCGGGCGCCTTCGGCTCCGCGGCTGGCCCGATTGGCCTCAACGCCAACGGCACGCCGCGCACGTACTCGATGTGGTCGGGCCTGCCCGGAATGGACCTCTCGGCCTCCACCGGCCTGTCCTCGCTATGGCAGAACCTCAACGCCTCAGCGTTGGGTGGGCTGGGCGGCGGCGCTACGCAGCCCTACAACCCGCTGGGTATGATGGGTGGCGACCAGGCGGGGCTAGCGTACGGCGGCGTGCGGGCGCCGATGGCGGGGGCGCCGCCCAAGGCACCTCCTCCCGGCTTCGGGCCGGCGGCGTTCAGCGGCGCGCAAGCAGCTGCGGGCACGGCGCAGCAGGCGGGCGGTGCCAACTCTGTGCTGGGCGACGCCTTCCGCGGCGCGAACCCGTACAGGTACAACCCGCTGGGCCAAGCTGTGTCGGGTGCGTACCGCCCGCCTCAGCTAGGTGCTGGCCTGTAAGTGATACACCTGGCTGCGATGTCCTAGTCTAATGTTGCCGCGGAGCGAGATAAATGCGGTGCTGTTTGTCGAGGGACCAGAATCCGTATAAATTCATTGGTGGATGGCATCCATCACCAGGAGGGTTCGGTCGTGCGCGGCTTAACAGAGCGGGAGCTCCCGAGGCGGTTGTCGAGATTGTGTGTCGGGCAGGGATTTTGCGTGTGTGCGCGAGTTTGAGAGCCAGCGTCGGGTATGTGTTTCTAGGTGTGTAGGTGTGCACAGGATGGAATGACCCGCAATCGCCAGCTCTTCATGCGCTTGACGATTGCCATGATTTTATGACCCTAATCATTTACCGAACCTCAGTGCAGACATCGGGTAACGACCAAGCGATACGGCACACGGTCAGGAAGACGTGATGGTGTTGAGTGTGGAGTGGTTCTTGGTTCAAGCATGTATTTTTGGACTGAGGGGCAAACTGTCGGTTCGGCAAGGCAGAAAGTATGGAGACGAGTATCCCGCGGTCGACATTCGCCGTGGAGTATGGACAAGCTGGTGGTTCAGCCGCGCAGTGAGGATGGAGGCGGTTGTGCGCGTGAGGGTTGAACGGGACGAGGTGATGACGCTGGCGTCAGGATGTGGGTGCAGGTGGTCGGCTGCGGTGCCGACAGGTGTAAGGAGTTGAAGATCACGTGACTGGCCCATTTGCCATAGGCGTTGGAAAATGCAGAGCAATGACCATCAGCATTTCACACATCGGCATTCCGGTGATCGGCATCGCGGCCACACCGCTCCTCCCTGCTGTACCGTGCTGCCACGCTGTTCCGTTGCAGCGCCACATGCATCAAGACAATTGTACATAGCAGCAGCTACCATGCCAGCAAGCAGCTAAGAGAATTGCTGACATTCAGGCTGCGCCGCTGCGTCCTTGGTTGTTGGCCTTGCGCATATGAGCAGCGACCTCAGCCAACTGAGCCAACCCCTACAGGCCTCGAGCGAAGGATGGTCGTACCACGCGCTACGCTTCGCAAACTCCAGTCTTGTCCAACCTCTCGACAAACCCGCAATATCTATCATCTAGGATTTGCCCAGCTTTTGGCCTTGCCCCTGGAAGGCCGCCCATCCTCCAGAGCTACCCCGACCAGCGCCACCGCCGGCAGCTGCTGACGGGTCCTGAGCCTGGCCCTGTCCTTGACCGGCACCTGTCCCTACACCGTACGGCTGCTGGTGGCGTGGTCCCGCGGCCCCCTGTCCCGTGTGCGAGCCACGCTGCGCCGAGGGTGGCGGCCGCGGACCGTTCAGGTAGTTCTGCAGGCACAGCAAGCAGAGTACAGCTTGTAAAAACCACACTCGCGCGTAGGCCAAGGTGCCATACCAGCTACGCCCGCACGGCCCTCGCCCCTGAGAGCGCGGAGGACGTGCGCGAACACGCACCTGCAGGAAGTCCATTGGGTTGCCGCCCGCCGCCGGCGGCTGGCCCTGCGGCCCCGCAGCCCCCTGTTGCTGCTGTTGCTGCTGTGCGGCCGGCTGCTGGTTGGTGCCCTGGTTGGCCAGATACACGTAATACAGCACCAGCGCCACAAGCACGCCGCGCCTGCGAGGCACACCGAATGCATACATGCTTGCGTTCATGAAACGCCACACGCGCCGGAGAAGCATGGGCCCTGTAACTAGTTTTGGTCTGTGACACAGCGCGTCGTGCCGAGTGCTCACCAGCCTAGCATCATGCCGAGCCCCACCACGCCCAGGATGGCGAAGGGCGTGATGCGAACACCGAAAACCTCCACGTC
The DNA here is from genome assembly GCA_016834595.1 of Chlamydomonas schloesseri. Classification (NCBI taxonomy): domain Eukaryota; kingdom Viridiplantae; phylum Chlorophyta; class Chlorophyceae; order Chlamydomonadales; family Chlamydomonadaceae; genus Chlamydomonas; species Chlamydomonas schloesseri. The sequence goes on from JAEHOD010000017.1 coordinate 864,596, forward strand.
GGGCAGCCCCAGCGTGTCGGAGCCGGGCTGCGGCGGCACGAACCTGCGGCACAGTGCAACCATACCGTCACAACCGTTACAAGCGACACACTAGGATGCAAGGAAGGTCGGCGGTTGCGTGTTTCGCTTACGCTTCTCGCGCTTCCCGTAACTAAAAGCCCCACTGCCCGTCGCTTGTCCATAAGACATTGCGGGTTTTTACAGGTTGGAAGACCTCGAACCGTACTACTGGTACCATCTGCACTATGAAACACACTTTCAGCTACACTGCAAGCAATACTCGCAGCCGTACTTAAGATTCTTGTAGCCCAGATTGCTTAGGGACAACTCACTGCAGTGGAGGGGCGCTGAGGTTGAAGCCGATGCCGCCTGCTCTGGCAGCCGCTGCGGCACCCCCCGCGGCGTCCACCTGCGCTCCCGGCCTTGCTGCCTGTCCACCTTGGCCATAAGGTCCAGATCCTTCGCCGCGTCCTCCTCTAGGCGCCGACTCCGGCGGCCTACATACGTGGAGGGCAAGGCCAGAAGGCTGAGGTGCTGCCAGAGTCGCGTCAGACGCTAACGCGACTGTTGCGGCACCGTGCCGGCACACTGACAGCGCCGAACATTCTCACCCCGGTTGCGAGGCCTGGCGTTGCCTTAGACGTGGATCGTCGTCTGCGTGCACAAGCGAGGTGTGCGTTAAGCGCACCAAGCATCCAGTTTGTCGCCTGGACTCGGAGGGGCGCCTCTGAGCACAATCATACCTGCAACAATCTCTCCATTGATAATTTTGACCATGGTATAGCTGCGGAACGCAAGTAGCTTGGCGAAGGAACCAAGGAAGGTTAATACACCGTAAAGGCGCTCGGCCCTGATGTGCTTAATTCTTGTATTGTGTGTATACTGTTGCCTCAAAGGTCATGGATACAAACAAAGCCAGCAGTTTGGACACGGCTTTCATTGCAATCGCCATTTCATGCTGCGCAAGAGGCCCCAGTTTCATTAGAGAACAGTGCGTATGAAAGATAATCTTTGCTGAAAGCTTGTCTACAATCTAGATTTGTCCTGAAGCGAAATACAGTAAACCGACCTGTGAAGCAGTGACTACTCGGCTTTGGCTCAATACCAATAAAGTCCTTGCAAAGGACAAATACTTACAAAGCTAGTTAGAGGCCGGTTACAAGCTGGGTCGCGCACCAAGCATGTGTGCCACCAAACCGCGGCCACTTTAACAAGCCCCCGCGAGGTAGCAGGATGCCTCCAGCCACTCTACCAGCCATCATACCACTGAGGCCTAGCTCGGGCGCAACGGAGAGCCTACCGGACAACTACGGCGAGTTGTCAGCGCTAGGCACGGGTGCCTGTGCGTCGGGTGCCTGGAAGTCGATTGATAGCACCGCGCGGCCAAGGCTGGTTCACTGGGGGGGTTGTAAATACCAGCCCAATCAAACCATACCCGTGCAAAAGAGTGAGGAGGAGAGCGTGGCCTATGCTGACAACGGAGAACACTCGACTGGGGGGGTGTACCAGCTCAAAGTAAACCAAACCTGGGGGCCACCTCAAGCAGTGCATCGGGCAATGGGCGGGGTAGCGAAGGGCTTCCTGGCTTAGGGTGACAGAGCATAGGAACACCCGCCACCCCAACCGCCCCAGCTAGACGGATGGCGCGTGGCCCCCGCGTGCGCGTCGCCCTTACCTACGTCTGCCTGACTACTGCTGGACCCGTCTACAGGCATCCCAGCGGCAACGGCGGCGCTTCGTGGCGCATTGTTTGAGGCCAGCGGCCGCGCAAGCCCTGGCCTGGCGCCGATGGCTCCTGGCTCGCCCTCGCGGCCGCTGAGCGCGCACACGGCATCGCTGCTGATGCAGAACCCCGGCCTCAACCTGCTGCCAGGGAGCACACAGGTGCCCCTGCCCGCAGGCATGGGCGGCGCGGGACTGCGCGGCAGTAATCCGGCCGTGCCGGCGACGCTGCTTGGGGCGCTGGCGTCGGGGGCCGTGGGCGGCGGGCAACCGACGCAGGGGCAGGGCCAGGGGTCCGGGCTGGCAGAGGCTTCAGGGGGAGGCGGTGTGGGGCTTGCGGGACCGGCGGCGGCAGCAATGGCTCTGCGCACGGCAGCAGAGTCCCTTGTATCCCAGCTAGAGGCTGCAGTGGTGGCGCGGGAGGCTCAGAACCGAGCACTGTTGACGTAAGTGCCCTGTGGGCCTGAGGTGAAGGTGCCAGGAGGGGGGCTTAGACGCAGAGTACTTGACCTATGGACGCGTTGCGGCTTCGCAAGTGTGACTTGCCTGAGGAGGGGTTTGACTATTCAACGTCTGTGCATTGCATTGCAGGGTTGCAAAAGACAGCGTTGCGCCCGCCGGCAGTGCTGGCGGCGGCGGCAGTGGAGCCATCAGACCGGCGTCTGCTCGCGCGTTGGATCGGGCGCTGTCGATGTCGCGAACTGTTGGCGGTGGCTCTGGCCTGGGCCCGGCGGTCACCGATGACAAACTGGCGTGGGTGCGGAACGTGGTGCGGCAGACGGAGGGCGGGCAGGTGTACGCGGCGGCGGCGGAGGAGCGAGAGCGGGAACGTGCCAGCAGCGGCGGCGTGGAGGCCAGTGGCGGCTCTGCGACTGGCTTGGACGGCTCGCTCAGGTGAGTGTGCGGCGCCGTTGCGGGCCTGCACGCGGGAGGGGCGGCTGAGGTTGCGTGTTATCGCCGTCCGTTCGATGGCGTCAAGGGAGCATGTGTTTGGGCATGTGCCAAACCTGCTGTGTTCTATTATCTTCAACAGGCGCGGAATGCCGCTTCCTGCGCTGCGGCCCACCAAGCGCGAGGACGCGCTGCACCTGCAGTCATGGCTGGCGGACACGCTGCAGCAGGTCATGGCCACGGCCGCGAAACAACAACAGCAGCAGCAACAACAACACCAGCACCCGCCGTCCGCAGCCGCCGCGGCGGAAGGGCCCGCGGCGCAGGCGCACGGGGACCCGGGGCTGCAGGCGGCCTCCGCGGCGGAGCTGGCTGACGCGGCGCTCTACGTGGTGGGCTGCGGCATGGAGGAGCTGCGGCGCCAGGTGGCGGCCGAGTGCCGCGAGCGCGGGGAGCTGCTGGGCGCGCTGGCGGAGCAGCAGGCGGGGCTGGTGGCGCTGCGAGGCGCGCTGGCGGCGGAGGCGCGCGCCGCCGAGGTGGCGGCGGCGTGGTCGGGCGTGCTGGCGGAGCGGGACCGGCTGGCGCAGGATGGTGCGGCCGCGGCCGCGGCGGAGGGCGCGGAAGGAGCCGGCGCTGGGGAAGCGGCTGCGGCTGCGGCGGTGGTGTCGTCGGCGGGCGGGCTGGCGGCGCAGCTCATGGCGGCGCAGCAAGCGGCGGCGGCGGCGACACGGAGGTTCGCCCTGGCTGACGCGGCGCTGGCGGGCGAGGTGGCGCGGCGGGCGGCGGCGGAGCAGCAGCTGGAGGCGGCGCGGGAGCTGCTGCGGAGGTGCGGGGGTGTATGATGTAGTCTGCCAGGCCGGCGTTGCGTGCACGGTTATGGCTCTTTGTGGTTTCACAGGCAATGTATTGGTCTGCAACTGTTTCTACTCGCCGCCAAGCGTAGGCGCATCTGCCTCAGCCTGATTCTTGGTCTTTTCAACGATGCGCGCAGGCAAGAGGCGGAGTGGCTGCACCACCGCACCATGAACCAGCGCTTTGAGGCGGAGCGGGCGGCGCTGCGGGACGCGGTGGAGGCGGCCAAGCGCCAGGCTGCGGAGGCGACCACCACAGCCACCGTGGCGCGCGACCAGACCAAGGACGGACGCGAGGAGGTCGGTGCCCAGTCGTGTAGCCTTTGTTGCAGCCCCTTGATGGTCGAGCGCGGACGTCGTCAGGGCGAAAAGGATGGGCCTGAGCAGCTGGCAAGTCTAGGCTGTGCAGCATGTGCTGATGTGTACCCTGTGACTGTCGCCGCGTCGGCCCATCGCGTAGGTGGCCCGGCTGGAGGCGGCGCTGGCGGCCATGCGGCAGCAGTACGAGGGCAATGAGATCCTGGTGGTGGCGCAGCGGCAGCAGGTGCGGGAGCTGGAGTCGGCGCTGTCGGACCTGCGGGAGCAGCACCGGCAGCAGGCGGTGGCGCTGGGCAAGGTAAGCGGCGGGGCTTGGAGGGGTTGGTGGGGGCGGGGTTAGGGAGGTGGGGGGGCCACGTGGCAGGTCCCACCTCATTGGGGAGTGGGAAGAGAAGGGCAGTGTGCCTTGGGCAGTGTTGGGCCACCTGTGCGCAAGCGCGGTCTGCCGGCATACTTCAGCATTGTAGAAGCATCTAGATTAGCTGCTTGTTGTGTGTACGGTACCACGTTTTCCTGCGGGAGCTCCACGCCTAGCCCAGCATCTCAGCGCCCTTCTTTTCGAACCTCGTCCCGGCAGGTGGGCAAGGTGACGGAGCAGTACGAGACTGCCGCCGCCAACCTGCGTGCGGACTTGGAGGAGCAGCAGGCGCGCGTGGCGGAGCTGACGGAGGCGCTGGCGGGTCGCACCAATCGGCTCACGGAGGTGGAGGAGAGCCTGGCGGCCATGGACCGCGCACTGTCTGAGGTGTGTGACCGCCCTGCAGGAGGTGGTGGCGGGATGGGTGAGGTGGTGGCTCTGTGAGGGAGAGGGAGAGCGGCTGGGTACGCTGCTTGGGCCGTCCCTCGTTGGCTAGGGGCTTGAGAGGTGACTCACCAACCGTTCACCGCCGGGTCCGCAGGTCCGCGCCACGCTCAAGTCCAGCGAGGCCGCCGCCGCCAAGGCGAGCGAGGAGAGCGAGGCCACGCTGCGCCGGCTGCGGCTGGAGCTGGCAGACGCGGTGGAGGCACGGCGGCAGGAGACCACGCGCCGAGAGGAGCTTGAGCGCGAGGTGGGCGGGTGGCGACGCTCGGGGCCTTGCGCACGGCACGGGATGCATGGGTCTGACAACGGATCTAGCGCCAAGGACCTGACCGGCCTCAAATAAAGGCGCCTGCCTTCTTCTCGTGCTGATGCAAGTACGCAACTAGCATCTGCACCTTGTGCCGAGCAGCTGACGCTGTGTCCCATCCTACTTGCGTGCCAAACCCGCGTCGCGCCGACCACCAGGCCAACACCATCACGGAGCTGGTCAAGCTGGTGGCGCGGACCATGATCTTGCAGGTGGGTTGGGGCCAGGGGGGCGCGTGGTCCACGTACGGCATGCGATTCAAAGTGGGACTGCAGCGAAGCGGATGTGAAAGCGGGCAACTGCAATTGCGATGGCTTTCCCCTGCCACCGATTGTGGGCTACCGGCTTGGGCAGGATTAGTTTGCGGCCATGAAGTCAGACGCCGAGGATCCACGCTCACTCGCCGCACAATCCGCACGTCCGCCGCCCCGTCTCACTGCTGTTACTCACCACCACCATCCCCACAACCGTCCCACCACCACTACCGTAATACCACCACCACCGCAACCGCCGC
>JAEHOD010000017.1:872500-885000 GCA_016834595.1 Chlamydomonas schloesseri
GGACTTCGGGGATTCGCGAGCGTTCGTGGGGGGATCCGCGAGTGTTCGTGGGGGGCGAAGCACCGCAGGAAGCAGGGTTGCGGAGCGGCGGTGGGTGTCGACCAATGTCATCATGTTATCATGTTCTTATCCTTCTCGTGCGCCTCATCCATCTCCTGGCAGGGACTGGAGAGCAATGCAGGCAAGGGCGACGCGCCCGGCTCGCCCACTCGCATCGCCCATGGCGGCCTCAACTCCCCCCACCGCACCGGCACAGCTGGCGGCAACACTACCAGCGGCGGTGGGCCGGCCTCGCCCTCCCGCTCCCCCGGCACGTCGCCCTCGCGCTTCTCCAACCGCCCCGGGGCCGCGGACCCCACGCTCACGGGCGACGGCATCACTGGGGGCGGGGGGGCAGACGCCAGCGGCGGCGGCTCCGCCGCCCCCAGCCGGCCCTACTCCGCCTTCAGCCGTGTGGGCGGCCCGCCGCCACCCGGTGCATTAGTTCACAGCGTCGGCGGCGGCGCGGGCGGCTCCAGGCCGGGGACGGCCGGGTCGCGCGGGAGCAGGCCGACCAGCGCACTGCCGCGCGGCGGGCGGCAGAGCCGGCCGATGAGCGCGGCGAGCATCGGCGGACCCGACATCGATCCGGAGGACTCGATGTTCCACACCGACATGCCGCGAGAGGTGAGCACGGCTTGTGATGTGATAGGATACTATGAGATGAGAGGCGAAGCAGGCAGACGGGGAGGAGGCTTCACCGACACGGCAGCATAGGGGAGTGCAAAGTGTGCGCACTCGTGCACGCTTCCTCGCAAACCCACGGGCCCGGCTGCGTCGTGTTCATATACCCCGCTGCTGCCATGCACCCACCGCGGTCCTCTTCTACCACTACCACTGAAACTCCCACCCCACATCCGACACCTCTGCCGCAACCAGGTGTTTGAGATCATGGAGGCGCGCGGCCTGCTGGACAAGGTAAACACCAGCAACGCAAAGTGGGCCAACGTCAAGATCGGCATCATGGCCTGGTTCAGCGGCCAGCTGCGCAAGCGGCTGTTGGAGGTGACGGAGCAGCTGGCGGGCAAGGACCTGGAGATAGCGCAGCTGCACGTCAGGTGGGCGTGGGCGCTGGCGGGTGGTGGTTGGTCAGCTAGGGTTGGGCGTCAGGAGGGTGGCGCGGTAGGTGCGGAGGAAAGGGGAGAAGGGCGCAGGCTGGGGCAGAGCGACTTCCTGGCCTCCCCCCGTACGCCCGCCCTTTACAGTAATTCCGCCCGAACCTTCTCCTGGTTTTGTTGACGCCTTCTGCGCTCCTCCGCCCTTGTGCTTGCAGCTACCTGACTGAGATGCAGGCGCGCGAGGAGTTCATCAGCAAGGAGCTGCTGCCCACACTCATACCCGCCATGGAGAGGTGCGCGCAAACAAGGGGGGCGCTGTTGGCCCGGAAACGCAGGGAAGCACATCACCTTCTTCTCCAGCCCTCCAACTTAGTAACGCCGGATGCCTGCGTTTGCTCTAGTGCACTCCCAAAGCGTGCTTCTCCCGGTCCTGAACAGCGCCAGCCCACTCATAGCCGCTTCCCTCTCCCCTGCTCCTGCCCGTGCTTTCCTCCATACCGGTACTTCTTCTTGCGCAGCGCCATGAAGGACTCCCAGCGCGAGGTGTTGGAGGTGCGCTCGCAGCTGCCGTTTGCGCGCCGCGACCTGGACGCCATCGCCGCCAACTGCGCGGTGCTGGCGCTCAGCCTCAAGGGCTACCGGGAAAGGTGTGCTCAGGGGCTGCGCAGTGGCTGGGCAGGCGTTTGACCGGGTCGCAGGAGACGTTCGCCATGGTGGGCGCGACGTGCTAGTGCTCGAAAGCACACTCGCCACTCCGCTTGAAGTGCATCAACTGCCTCCCAACTCGCTGCGCAGGGAGGCCAACGCCTCCAACCACTCCACCCAGACGGACGTGGAGGCGGCGGACGACTGGAGCCGCTTTGCCGCCGGCCTGCCGCCACTGCGCCCGCAGCTGTCGCTGTCGCTGGCCAGCCTCACGGACACCATCGTGCGCATCTACACGCGCGCCGAGGCCACCATCGAGGTGGGAGCGGGCCGCTTGAATGCATTTCGCCGGAGGGCAAACAGCTAGTCTAGCTTGCAATTGTTACGGCCTGGTTCGTGGTTTGCATCGCACTCCCAAGGCCTACGCTCAGGCGAAGCGCGCGTGTCGAGTCGTACCCTTCGTAACGCCGTAGCTTTTCGTAACCCAGGTGCCACCCTACGTAACCGACCTCTCGCACTCTCTCCGAGCTTCCCTGTTCCTTTCCCCCTTGCTTAAAATTGCCGCCTTCCTCTTCCCTTCCTCCCTCCGCCCTCCCTCCTGCCTCGCTCTCGCCCGCCCGCCCTCCCCCTCCCTCGGACGCCAGGACGTGCCCACCTGGGGCCCGACTCGGCAGGACACGGTGCAGGACGCGGTGATGGCGCACTACAGCAGCCAGCGCGCGCCCGGCACCTTCATAGCCGACCTGATCCGCGACCCCGAGAGCCCCATCGCACGCCTTCTGGGCTCGGCGCAGCTGCACGCGCGCAACACCAAGGTGTGCATCGGGGTGTGAGGATTGCCAGCGGTGCATGCTGCCAGCGCAAACATGCCATATGCACCACTGCACTGGCCAAGGCCATGTAAACCCCGCCGGCTTGCCTGCGAACTTGTTTGTTGCCTTACTGTAACGGAACTCCCATTACGGTAATGCTGCAAGTGTGGGTGGGTGCTTCATGTGACTACGACATGTGCGGGGCCCCGCATTAACAAAATACGTCCCTTGTGAACGTGCACAGGTCGCCTGCTTCCTCTACTTCCTGGGCCTGTCTCCGGAGGGCGTCCACTGGCCCTCACCCGCCTGGCACTTCTTCCTGCACACGCTGCACTGCCTGCGCATCCTCACCGCCGGCACCTGGCGCGTGCTGGCCAAGCGCTGGGGCTCGCCGGAGGGCGTGCAGGTAGGTGCGCGGGCGGGCGGGCGAGCCTGCGCGGCGTCCTGTTCCAGTCCCGGCCTCATGCTACCTCCTAGGCTTCAGCTGGCCCCACGCCTACTCGGACCGCACGCCCACCTCAGAAATGCCGCACAATGCCGGGCGCCCCGTGTCCTTGTTCAAAACCCGCCACGCACCCGCCGCCCCATCCCGCAGATCCCCATGCCGGCGGTGCTAGACCTGGTGGGCAACATGTTCAACGTGCAGGCGCCGGGGGACCTGGACGGCGCTGTCAGCGTGCGCCTGGCAGCCATCATCGCGCCGGGCGCCGCCGGGCCGGCGGTGGACCTGGACGCGCTGCTATTGCTGCTCATACGCGAGTACAACAGCGGTGGGTCGGGTTGTGCGTGCATGGCGGCGGTGTCTGCTGGCTGGCTGGCGGAATTGCTGGGGCGCTGGGAGGCATGGAGGGTGGTGTCGGGCACTGAGCATATTGATAGACAATCACGAGGCCATGTACCGCTGCTGTAGTCGCGTCTCGGCACTCTCAAGCTGAAGCTCCCGCCCGTTCGCTGCCGCCGCCGCCGCCGTCTCGCAACCAGGCAACTGCCCGCGCGCGCCGCTGCTGTTCCCTCGCCGCCTGACGGACGGCCAGCTGTTCAACATCTTCAACAGCGCCGGCCACAACGCGCACGTGGGCACGCTGCGCGCCTCGGCCGCGGAAAAGTTCATCGGCGCCCCCGTCGGCTCGAGCAGCACGCAGTCGCGCCGCGGGGGCGCTAGGCCGGACACGAGTGCGTCCATCGGCAGCGGCGGCTATGGCCCGGGCAGCACCCTCAGTCGGCCGGGCACCAGCGCCAGCGCGGGGCTCATGTCGCCCGGGACGCCGCAGGCACTCCTGCCACGCGACGGGCCTTATGCTGCTGCGCACGGCCAGCAGCAGCAGCCACACCTGACTTCCTCCTTCAGCCCGCAGTCGACCTACAACCTGTCGACCAGCAGCCCTGGCACCGGCGGAGTACACCCGCACACCAGCAGCAGCCTGGTGGACCGGGGCCTCGGCGACCTAGACTACCCGGCTGGGGCAGGAGGCAGCCGCACCAACGTCGCACAGGTGGACACATCATCACGTCTCATGTTCCACGCAAACGTGCCAGACCTGGGTGAAGGCAATGGCGTGGGCGTGGGAGCGGCGGAGCCACCGAACCCAGGGGCAGGCGGCCCCGGCGGCTCCATGACGGTCAGCTTTGAGATTGGGCATCAGAGTCACCGGGTGGCGGCCCAGGCGTCGCTGGCTGCGCAGGCAGGGGGCTCGACCGGGCTGTCACCCAATCCAAGCAGCAGCCGGCTGACTGCGCTGCCTTCACCGGTCCGGCCAAAGAAGTAGGGATGATGGGGGTGCGTTGCCAAGGGCGAATCTTGTTTGGAAAGCTAGAGACTTCATATGGGCAGGCACAAAGCGCGACGTTGCCATCATTCGAGCTGCATGCAGGCTCAGTCACATACATTCCAAAGGGGGTGTGAACGACTTGGGGTGTGCACGCGCCTGATATGACAATCACTCCTGCATGTTTCATGGGTGTGCCAAGGGCATGCCTGCGTGGCGGCATGTCCCTACCACAGTACCAGGTAGGCCCTTGGTACGTAACGGTAACGAACCACACTGCGTCTGCGTGTACCGTATGTGGTGCATGACACTGCAATCAAGCGCTTAAGTTGCCGGTGGGGCACTCCTGAAATCCACCAGGTCATGACCCCGTTCGGGAAACGTGAGCAATAAGCCGCGAGGAATCGACAACAACAGACCCCTACCCAAACTCCGGCGGCGGCCCAGAACTTCCTGAACGGACACCGCTTGGTATCTTTTACTACCAGTTACCGGACCCCCTGGCGGATCCACAACATTATTCGCCATGCCTACAACGGCAGATGGACCTTTTGACACGCTCGGACCGTGCGTTTCAATGCAAAAGCCGTCACGCATTGCCTCAGCCATGTCGCTGTTCCGCAATCCACTCCAGCGCCTTCAGGGAGTTGCTTCCCGCCCATTGCCACGCGCTCGCATACGCTGCCTCCCATTCTGCCGGACAGGGACCCTGCTCTGTCTCCAGCAGCCATTGCAGCACTGCTACCGTGCAGCTGTTCCTTCCACCCGCACCCGCACGGCCTCCGCAAGCGACTCCGGCGGCAGCGCGTGCCCGCGTGGACACGCCGCCGGCTGCGGCGGCGGGGTCCGCGGCGGCGCCCATACATGTATGCGTGGTGCAGGCGGTGCAGGGTGGCGGCGTCCAGGCCCGCCGCCGCCTAGCTCTAGCACCCGAGCCACGTCCACGTCCACCTGCGAGGGAAGCCGGTGGCGGCGCGATGGCAGCTAGCCAGCCAGCGGCACACAGCAGCCGCATGGGCATGCGCGGTCATGCAGAGCCACCCCCCAGCCCGGACCGCCCCTCACCGCCACCCCACACCCGCTCCGGTGGATTCCACCCACACCACGCACACCCTATGTGAAACCATGTGTGGGGAGGCCGGTGGTGGCATGGGGGCGTGCGACTCCTTCCGGGTGGGAGGGTTGGGGCCTTGGGGGTCGGGCTGCGACAGGGGGGGCGGGGCAACCTCTGTCTACGGACACTCTCGTGGGCCTATCTACATGATGCTAGAGCTTGACGCGTATGGGACTGCCTACGTTATATCAAGCCTAATGGGTAGCGTGAGCATGTAAGGCTGCCATGGTGTGGACGTCAGGATGCAGAACAATGGCTGAGAGCGATCGTGCGCGGGGTGGGGGCCGGCCGGGGTATGAGGCGCGAGGTCGGCAGGTCGGGTTGGTCTACAAAATTAAATTTGCACACGACCCACTGTCGCAGTGGGCTTCATGCCCACAGGCTTAGTGGGCAAAACTGCGTCGGTAAGATGAGTATTTGTAAGCGCCTTCATCGATCAATCGTAATATATCATTCACATACACAAGAAAACCACCAGCGCTCATCGCTACACTCGGGATGTGTCAAAACACACGCATTAGACCTCACCACACCTGATTGCTTCAAGAGGCCTGCCCCCTAACAGTGTCAAAACTCTTGGTCATTAATGCCTTGCAGAAAGAAGATAGCTGTCACTGCCTAGTCGCAATCGCGCGCCGCCACGCCTTGCTTATGTCCCCTAACTGACTGCACACTAGCGCCTAGAACGCCTTTCGCCCCGTGTACCCCGTGCCGTATGGTTTGTAATTCTCCACGACTAGCGACTTGTCGTGCGTGCGTTGGGGCGCCGGATCCTGCAAGGAGGGGGCATACACCCGCCGTGGTAAGCTTATGCATGAACGCATGGGGGAACATGCGGGAAGCATGGGGGAAGCACGGGGCAAGCACGGGGGAAGCATGGCGCCCAATCATCGCTTCAAAGCTGCCTGCTAGCTCCACGAACAGCACGTCAAGCCCCCTAGTCCTTACCGTGGTGGCGGCGGTCTTGGGTATGTGACCGCAGTAACCGGGGATGTGGGCGCTCTGCTTGGTGGTGCCCATCTGCACACCGTGGGCATTTCGGGGTTGTTAGGGCCTATGCAGACTTTATGCACGGCACCGCTTCCCTCGGGAAGTACCACAGGCGAACACGCACCCGCACCCGCGTGCCATGTGCTGCTGCACAGCCACGTACCTCCAGGACTGTCCCGGGGTCGACTCGTGTGCTGGCCGCGGAGGCGGAGCCAAAGAACAGCCCCCCACGGCCCGCGCCCGGCACGTCCTGCGGAGCCACACACTTCTTCCCCGTGCGCTTCTTCGGCTCCAGCGGCATGCCGGCCTGCAATGGTGAGCATGTGTGTATGTATGTATATATCGGGGGGCAGAAGGCGTTGTGCATCGGCGTGTGCGGCGTGTCGAACCTTGTGGGCCTCGGTCCCAAGCTATCCTTCAGCTCCAGGACGGGCTCGCAACAGCCTTACTGAGCGCCCGCTGCCCACGTTGATTGACATGTCTCCTGCCCGAACCCACGCACTTTCCAGTGTCCCGTCCGCCCGCGTCACCCGTCTCACCACCCCACCCCAACCCCCGCCCGCCCGCCCACCCGCAATCTCCGATACCAACGAACGCGATTGGGTGCCACGTGAGCTGTCAATGCTAGCTAGCTTGGGGGCGATCCACCTGCCCCACCTACCCAGTGCATTTGTCTCAGAACGGGAATGGTCGACCATTTTAGCCCCACCTGTCCCCCAAACACCTGCCCCCCAAACTCCCACCCCCGGCCCCTGCTGCGGCTCCGCACCCACCCACCCACCCACCCACCCACCCACCCACCCACCCACCCACCCACCCACCCACCCAACCACAACCCCACCCCACCCCCACGGCCCCACACACACCTGCATGGCCTGGTACGAGCTCATCATAGGGCCAGCTGAAGCCACCGCCTGGGAGGGGTGCGGCACAGCGGCAGCGGCAGGAGGAAAGTGATAGAGCCCTTTCACATGGAAGAAAACTACACAGCGCCGCACAATGCGCAACACAACGAGGCTTTGTGAGCCCTGCCAGCATCAGCCCATCAGCACGGCTCCGCGCCTCCCGACGCGGCGGCCAAACCTGCCAAAGCATACGGCCACACCACCAACAATAAGACTATCACCACCACCACCACCACCATCACCATCACCACCACCATGTCAGGTTGGAAGTCCCTGCGCGCTGCCCACGCAGCCGCTGCCTTGCCCCCGAGCCGCCGCGCACCTGCTTGGTGGCGGTAGCCACAAAGGAGTCGGGGTCGTCAATCAGGTCCGCGCCGTCATGCACCACGCGAGAGCGAGCCAGCGTGACGGGCAGCTTGGCCTCATCTAGCGGCTGGAGGCCCGGCCCCAGCTGGTCCTGCGCGTTGGGAGTTGGGAATAGGAAGGCGACAGGTCGCGGTGGGCACCGAGGGATAGGGGTGTCACGAACTGTTGGCCGACAACGCGCCCCTTGAAGCAGTCCCGCGGCCCCGAGCAGCACAGCGCGTAGCCGCAGGCGAATTTGGTCAGAGGCTGGGCCTAGCCCTGGAACACGCCTTCCCTTCGTCTGCGACTAGGGCCCGCGCATGTCTAGAATGGTTCGCGCCTAACCCTCCGGCAACGAGCATATCCTACTCACCTGGGGACCTCCAACATGCTTTTTAGCAATGGGCGCGAAGTCCTGAAACTCCGCACGGCTTTCCGTCATTTCTGCTTGCGTTCTTTGACAGGCTGAGAGCGTTTCTTGCAATTATAGCACGCGACTGTACGTTAAACAAAGCTAAATCCTACCAATTCAAGAAAGGTAACCTCAACAAGAAATTACTGTCACTGATTGATTGCATGGTTTCGCAGCGGCCACGAATGACGCTCCCACTGCATTTGATTACGGTCTATGATTACTAGATTCATGTAAATGTACACCTGTAAGCGACCGCAATAGGGCGATTGCGCAGAGCACGGCGGACAGCTTAGGCTGTCGTCGCCCAGCCGTTCGCAACGCGCGAACTCCCAATCTTAAAATCATGGCAGATCGAGGGGGCTACCGTGGCTCTGGTGGAGACGCCAAGGGAAGGCCCTGGAACAACCGTGGCCATCGGGGCGGTGGGGGCTACGGCGAGGTACACGCCGGGGGAAGGCACGGCAGCTCAGGCAGCGGATACGCTGGCCACGGACGTGGTGGCTTCAGCGGCAGCAGAGGCTACGGAGGCGGTGATGGCGGCGGCAGGGGTGGTGGCGGTTACAGCAGCTACAGCAATAACGCACCGGGCGACGACGGCGCCGGCGGCGGTAGCGGTGGCGGCCGCAGCAGCACCTCGCTGAACTTCCTGGCGCCGCCCGCCGCGGCCCAACTGCCTGCAGCCACGCGGCGGGCGGTGGACGCGTATGTGGCCCGCTTCGCGCCGCTGGTGCAGCTGGAGCTGGACGAGGTAAGGAGGGCCGTGCTTCGGCGAGTGCTTGGCTGTGCGTGCGCAGACGCACGTAGTTGTGTACACCGTAGTCTGCGTGCGCTGGCATGCATGCGTGTGGCATGTGCCGTATTGCCACTGGGATGATAATACGGTGCCGTCCTCACGCGTGGCGCGCCCTCCCCCGCCCCGCATCCCTGAACTGGTGCCAACGCCGGCGCCCGCACCTTACACCAACGGCCAACCGGCAACCGCCAACCGCCGACCCCGGCGGCCCACAGGAGCGGCGCCTCGTGGAGCAGCGGCTGTGCCACTGGCCCTTGGGTCGGCTGCGGAGCGAGGGCCTGGCGCTGACGGGGCTGCGGGCGGCGCGGCGCGGCTCCTACCTGGGCAAGGCGGTGGTGCGGCTCACCGCGGCGGAGGGCGGCGAGCTGCCCTTCCACAAGTTCACGTGAGCAGTTGGGATGGCAGGGTGGCCGGCATACAAGGGCGTACGACTGACCAGGGCTGCTGCCCCCTTGTTCCTTCTCCGTGTGCGTGCATGTGCCTCCACTGCGGCAGGAGCGGCACCCTGGTGACGCTGTGTCGGCAGCACCCTCTGGAGGTGCGCGGGTGCGGCGCGGCTCGGCGCGTAGGTCACCACACGGCCTGAGGGACCTACCGCCGCGGAGGCGCTGCTGAATGGTGACCGCTGTCCAAGCGCTTATCGCAGCGCTTCACTCGGTGGCACATCACAAAGCTGTGCATGTTTGTGGTTGTGCTGTTGTGCTGGTGGTCGCAGGAGCGATGTGTGGAGGCGCTGGTTCTGGACCGGGGGCGGGGCGAGGTGCGCCTGGTGGCCGACCGTGTGCCGGGCGACGTGCTGGAGGGCTTCTGGAGGTGGGTGGGCGACCTCGAGCGCCGGGTGGGCGCCTTTGAGGGCTGGGCAAGCGGGACGGTGGCCGTGATGGGCAGGTGGGTGGAAGAAGCGTCTGGTAGAACCAGGGATGGGGTCGCACCACGCGACAACACGCAAGTGCGCATGTGCGACACGAACATACACACAGTCCGCCCTCCTTTGCACACATACACACGGCCCCCCCACACATACGCGCATACGCACACACGCAGGTTTGCCTATGCATGCTGCACGCACGGTGTCGACCCTTCCTCTCCTTGTGCTTTTCTAACACACGCAGGCTGGACCGCGGCGCTAACATCACTTCCTACCAGCGCATGGCACAGGCGCTTCAGGTGCGTGGCGTGGCGTGGCGTGGCGTGGTGTGGTGTGGGGGCGAGGAGGCTGGAAGGACGGGCGGGTGGTGTCCTGGACTTTGCCTTTTGCCTGGGGCAAGGAGTTACTTTGACATATGGGACTCTTAGCCAAGTATAATGCTGTGACCAAGGCCACGCGTGCGCTCGCATGAACCCTGTCCCCACTGACGTCTGGCGCGCACAACCCGTATCACAAGCAGGCCCTGTACAAGCAGCCGGACGCCATGCCCGGGCCTGCGGGTGTGGCGGGTGGTGCCGGCGGCGGCTCCTATGACGAGGAGGACGAGGACGAAGAGGACGGCGTTGGTGGGGCTGAGGGCGGCTACGGTGCAACAGAGGAGGCGGGCCCCAGCGGCAACGGCTATGGCGGGCACGGGTATGGGCAAGGATATGGGCACGGGTACGGCGGCGCGGGGGGCCGTGGTGGCCGTGGCGGCGGATACCGGGGCCGCGGCGGGCGCGGCGGCGGGCGGGGGCACAAGCGCCGGCGGCGGCAGCATGAGGACGAGGAGGACGACGGCCTGCCGCCCGGAACCCACCTGCTGGACGTCCTCCTGGCGCCCACACCCGCGGCCGCGGCCGCGGCGGCGGCGCTGCCTGCGCCGCTGGTGCCGGCCGCTGCTCTGGAGTGGGCGGCGGCCAACGACATGGACCCGCAGGACCCGAGGGAGGAGGTGCAGGGCATGGGGCTTAACCGCAGCCAGGTGCGAAGTGCAGCGGCTGGAAGCACGACTGAAGGAGGCTATTGTTGGCTGGGTCGATGAACGCACTTCACACCTCGCCACATTGCCCCGACCTCGCCTGTTGCCCACTGCGTGCAGGTGCGGGCGCTGGCTCTGGCGCTGCGGCACCGGGTGACGCTGCTGCAGGGGCCGCCCGGCACAGGCAAGACCACCACCATCGTGCAGTTCATCCGCTTCCTCAAACAGGAGCTGCGGTGCGTCCAGGGACAGTGGCTGGGGCAGTAACAGCAAAGCATGTACACTTGTCTTCGCGTGTGGGGGTTTCACCTCGCAGGTCTGCCCTCACCCCTTTCCCGTTCCACCCTCCAGCTAGCCCCCATGCGCATCCATCCACACACTCACACACCCCGCATAACCGCACGCACACGCACACACGCACACGCCCGCAGCTACCCGCACCCCATCCTGGCCGCCGCCCAGTCCAACGTCGCGGTGGACAACCTGCTGGAGGGGCTGGTGGGGGCCGGGGTGGCGGCGGTGCGCACCGGGCAGCCAGTCAAGGTGCGGGAGGCGCTGCGGGACGCGACGCTGGACGCACGCATCCTGGCGCACCCCGCCCGGCCCGCCATCGAGGAGCAGCAGGTGAGAACAAAGCAATCGTCGCAATGGCACGTCTTTGGCCGTTTCGTCTTCCCTCCCGTCGTTTCGCACCCCCTTCCAACCATGACCCCTCTGCTGTCCGTGCCCGTGCCCCAACCTTTCCCCGCCCCCGCCAGGCTGCGCTGCGCGAGCTGCAGCGGCGCCTGCCCAGCCTGCGGGGGCGGGACCGGGGGCTGGGCCACCGCGACGCGGCGCGCGCGGCGGCGGCGGTGCGGCAGGCGCGTGCGGACATGATGGCGGACATCCTGCAGGGCGCAGACGTCATCTGCTCCACCTGCGTGGGCGCGGGTAGGGTGGTGGGCGGACTGGCGCGTCTGTTTAGGCAGTAGACCTCCACGAATGCCTGGGCCAAGCGAACACTTGGGGGTTGTAGGCGTTCACACTACAGCATGCGCGGCTGTAGCTATGACGTGTACTTCCCCGCTCGTACTCGATCGCGTGCGAAATCGATTGCCCTGTACACCGCACTGCCAACCCCGCTGCCCACTTTCCGCACTTGGGACCGCTCTCCCCCCCTGGCGCGATGGATGTCGGTAACACCTGCTGTTCCTCCAAAGTTGGCTACGGTCTACGTCTTCTGTAATCTTAATGCGTGTACCATCCCCCCCTGAACCCCAACGCAGGCGGCGACGCGCTGCAGGACCTGTCCTTCGGCCTGGTGGTGCTGGACGAGGGCAGCCAGTGCTGCGAGCCCGAGTCCCTCATCCCGCTGGTCAAGGTACACGGTAGCTGCCGCAGTACAGTAGTAGGGGTGGGGCCCCGGGTTCGTGGGGTGGGGCCCGGGGGCGAAACCGCAAACTTTGGCCAACGCTTGCAGTTCCACCGCCTGACACCGCCTGACACCGCCCACTCACCTCAAGCATTGCTCGCCTGGCCCGCACGCACACTCGCACACTCGCACGCACACTCGCACGCACACTCGCACGCACACTCGCACGCACACTCGCTCACTCGCTCGCTCGCTCGCACGCAACAGGCGTCCCGGCACGCGGTGCTGGTGGGCGACCACTGCCAGCTGCCGCCGGTGTGCCAGAGCGAGGAGGCGGGGCGGGCGGGGCTGTCGCTGTCGCTGTTCGAGCGCCTCATG